>AWOL01S0071673.1:23207-38271 GCA_000715115.1 Nicotiana otophora | reverse complement strand
CCCACTACACTACACCCACCCCAACTTCGCCCACAACCCACCCTAATAGAACTATTATTAAGTGTACTTTCTTTTCATGTTATAGATAGAGTATTTTATTTATTTTAACAAAATAAGTATATTCTTATTTATTTTAACAAAATAAGTATATTCTTTTCATGATGTAGTAAAGAAGTATTTTCTTTCATTTCAACAAAACGAATGCTTTTTTTTCATGATGTAGAAAAAATATTTTCTTTCATTTCAACAAACTAAGTATTTTGTTTTCCTGACATAGAAAAAATATTTTTTCAACAAAATGAGTACTTTTTTTCATGATGTAGAAAAAACAAAATTCCAACAAAATAAGTACTTTCTTTTCATGATGTCGAAAAGATATTTTATGTTGTTACAACGAACTAAGTATGTTTTTCCTGACACATAAAAAATATTTTTTTCCAACAAAACGAGTACTGTCACACCTTTGTTTTCCAAAAAAGGGAATTTTTTTCAATTAAAGTGACATTATTCGAAATTGAATTATTTATATTTAATTAGATTCGCCACTTGAAATAATTATGATGGTGTCCCAAGTCACTGATTTATTTTAAAATCTCAAATCGAGGAAATTGACTCTATTTATGGTCCGCGAACACAAAAGATCGGGTAAGGAATTATGTTAACCCAAGAGAAGGTGTGAGGCACTCCTGAGTTTCGTGGTTTTAGCACGGTCGCTTAACAATTTATAATTGGCTTAACTATCTGAATTATTACATGTTTGAAACTTTTTTGCATTACCGCTTCTATACCGCTTTTAATTATTTTAAACAATTGTGAAATTTATTTAAACAAGTCGCGATGTCGCGCACTTGTTGTTTTTGTACACATCGCAAATCACGCCACGTGAAACGTACCCGTGATTCACAACATGTTTGTTTTAATTATTATTTAAAGTTGTAGTCGAGTCGCGTGAACGCACACTCGAATTGGAGTTTACGTATCATGATTATGCCACGGGAACCGTACTCATAATCACGATGATTTATTATAGCGTGCCTAGAGCAACTACAATATAAATGTTACATTTCCTAAACCACTTTGGGATTTGTTGTAAAGTCATAAATTATTGACAAAATATTATTAAAGACTTACTAACATGATATATTTTAATTTGTCTCAAATCATTCGGAGCCTCAAATTAGACTATTTAAAGTTAGTGACCATACGGTCGAGCTAACCAATTATGGCCCTTCTATATTATACTACTGTCATTGCCCATTCCAAAACTATTCTATCTCAGAAAATTATTGAGGCCAATTACTTATGATACAATAAAGGGTCAAAACAAGAAAATATCTACAAGAAAGCTAAAGAAAGAAACTGGCACAACAATTAATTAAAAGATACCATCTAATTTAACAATAAAATAATTGAAAATGAAATGGACCTTTCATAGCTTTATATGTAACAGAAGCAACCAAACAGCATTCGAAGGCACTTTGTGAGCTAAAAGCACTTCACACTATTTAACAAGCTAACAAGAGCAAAGGAACAAAATAGACTGAGAAACGGACCTGTAATGCAGCAAAAGAAATTTATCCTTCTAAATATAAACAAAATCGGAAGCTAGTACGAGGCAACGACTTTTGAATCCTCACAACCAAAAACCGTATCAAAACCTCGACAGCAACAAAAATAGCAAAACCGGATCCAATAGAGGTCAAAACTCTAGAATGGAACTCAAATACTCGAATGCAGAAAAGCAGCTATCGGTTTGGATTCCACAACTCTTTTGAAAAACCCAGGAGATAGAATTAGATTTTAGATCTCAATTCAAAAATCCACCATTTCGTGTGTGTTTCTGAAGGGTGTGTGAGAATGTATGTATTGGTGGGTGTGTTGACCCGTTTTCGGATCGGCCCGGACCGGTTGTCATGACCCAAATTCACCTATAAGTCATGATGGCGTTCAACATATCAGCTAGGCAAATCAACTAATGATTTAAGCATATATTCATTTCTTTAAAAATTTACCCGAATAATAAAACTCGGAGTACTTGCAAAAATTAAGACAATATGAGAAATAAGATAAATTAAAACCCAAGTAAAATAATTAAATTCAAAAATTCTACTAGTGTGTGCCAAGACCTGGTGTCACAAGTGTATTAGCATCTAGTAGATTATACAAAATTTTAAATATTGTCTGAAATAAAATAGACATAATACAAATACAATAAGAGGTACTAGTTGTTGCAGAACGGCTCAGAAAGGCAGCTCACCACTAAGCCTCTGGATAATGTGGGTGCGCTCCGGTAGGTCCTACTATAGCACCTGCCTCAGGTCCTGCACAAAAAAGTGCAGCAACTGTAGCATGAGTACGTAAACAACGTGTACCCAGTAAGTATCAAGCCTAATCTTGAAGAGGTAGTGACGCGATGTCGACTTTGACACTCACTAAGGGTCAATAATAATAAATAAAGTAAAAATAATTTTTTTTTTAAATCAACATGATTTATAGGATTAACATTAATTTTTTCTAACCAGCAAAAATAATTAAATTCCCTCAAATGCAATAATTTTTAATTTATTAATTAACTTTACAAGCTGCAATAATTAGCAAAGTATCGTGTAATTATTATTATTAGGCATGATGTCTGCCGAGGTCGTACGGCCCGATTCAGAGTGTCGTGTACACTGCCGAGGAACGTACGGCGTGATCCATAGATGCATCTATATTGTCGAGGCATTCGGCCCGCTCCACAAGAAAGAAAAATATTTTCTTATGTACCTTTGGAATGAGAGTATATATATTACAAGATTAATACGAGAGGATGTACAATTTCTTTTAACAATTAATTAATTTATACAAAAATTCAAGTATATGAGATTTCAATCTTTTACTATTTTCTCTAACAATTCATAATATAGTTCCAATACTTTAATTAAGTAAAGGATATAATTAACACACGTAATTTATGATTTGAGTCCTAAACTAACCGGACTTTAGCATAAATAGCAGTTACGCACGAATTCTCGTCACCTCGTACGTACGTAGTTCCCACAATTAGCAATAATTATTAATTTAAATCACTTATAGGGTAAGACTTACCTTGTCTCAAAGTCCACTTCCCGATCAAAATGTCGTGTAAAAACCTCAATCGATGCCGAAAAATTTGAAACTATCCAAAAGTTATATACAATAATTAATACATGCCCAATAATTTAAAATTAGACTATTAAATAAATTATCCCATCAAAAATGGTAAAAATTTTGAAATTTATCCCGAACCCACGTGCCCCGATTCTGAAAATTTTCGGAGGAAAACGTTATTGTAACACCCCGAAAAATTTCGAAGTGTTTTAAGGCCATTAAAAAGATTGGCGGGTGCTTATTATATTAATTCGGGTATGAACAAGACTGATAATTTGAATGATATCAATTGATCATGATAATATATGTATGAGGTGCATTAAGAATGGTTTATGGTCTAAGAAGAGCCTTAAGGCTAAGTCAAGTTGAAAATTATATGATGGGACAAAGTTTCAAGTGAGTTCGCACAAGACTCAACTGCAAATGAGCATAACTCTCAATATATGAAGAGTTATGTGGTGTATAACCTATCAGATTAAATCACTTTGAGTTTAGTTTCCAATATATCGAACCGTTTGTCATTTGGATATGTATACAGAACGTTATGACCATTTTACTGGACATGTGTCATATGCGCGACCGCACATATTTGAGAGTTTCTACCTCAGATGCGTGGCCAGATGCGCGGCCGCGCACGTAGGAGACCATTAAATAACCCCAGGGATGGGTAGAGAGAGGTCTAAGTCACTTTTTCAATACTAGGGCTTTCTCTTCATCACCCATCCAGCCAAGGCTTCCAATACACACCTAGGGTGAGTTTTTAAGTGTGTTTTTATGATGATTCCACTTCTCAATCACTAGTAACAACAAGGTTTTGTATTGGATTCCATAGGATTTACTCAAAATCTCAAGAACACCCCAAAGGTTGGCTTTCAAGATTTGGTCTTTAAGAGGTAATCTTTCACTTTTAAACCTATAATCATGGATTGTTAGTGAATATATGAGCAAGAAATAAGTATGTGCACTTATTGGATGGTGCGTGAAAGACATAAATGCTTCAACTAGATTATTGGGTGTTGTAGAGATTTTTGTAATGAATTAATTAGTAACAATTGGATGGATGTGAGTTCATTGATGATTATAACGATGTTAAGAAGGTAGTTATTGGACAAAGGATGTTGTATTATATCTTGTTGGTGGGAATGAGAGATTGTTGGATGAAGAAATACCATTAGTAGAGGTAGTAAAATGTTATGTACTCTAGGTGTTTGATAAAATGGCTAAATGACCAATAAATTGGAAATTTATTTACTAATATTGGTCCAATTAAATTATATTGATGTAGATTGAAGTTGTAAGAGTAGTAGGAGGTTTTAATACCACTAAAGAGCTGAATTAAGAAAGCTCGATTTGTGGCGATGTTATTTTCAAGGGATTTTCAAGGAAATCATCGGGATTTAAGCCGTCCGGAGGTGGCTTCACTCATGAAGATCATTTAAAGACTCGGTTTAGTTTCGCTGAGGTAAGTATCTTGCCTAACCTTGAGTGGGGGAAATTACCCCTTAGGCATTGAGTCTTATGTGGAAATTGTATAATTGAAACCATGTACGCGAGGTGACGAGTACGTATTTGATTTATATGTGCAAATTACATTGGTTGAAATTCGTAGACGCCCTTATGTATTAAATTAGAAGATTGTTGGAACTTAGTAAATCCTTGATTTGTCATACCTTATTCCTTGTTTGTCGAATTTGTATTTTATATGATAGTTTGGTGTTATTGTCACTTGAATTTTTATGTGAATTCCGTGTGTTATTGATTTGATATTTCTTCGAAAATAATCACATTATTGATTTTTCATCTGCAAATAATTTATTATGTAAGTTTAAAAGGAGGCATTAATTTATTTGCCAAAAATTTGGATTAAAGAAGGCATTGTTCCTTGATGGATTACTTTTCAGTTCATGTTGTTGCAATTGATATTGAGTTATAAAGACCGTAAATGATATTTGAGGCAAATTATAAAATTGTGAAATATTATTTTGTTGAGTTGTTCTTTCTCGGATATGCTTGTTAAGATCTTTGTGCACATTGTGGTCGAGCAATGGGCACCTTATTGTGAAAAATAATGTATTGTTGAATTTGGTGGCGAGTTGTAATATTTGAGCACTTGATGTGCAATCTGTGATAAATTGTAGTATTTGAGTACTTGATTTACAATCTGTGATAAATTATAATATTTGAGCACTTGATGTGCAATCTGTGATAAATTATAATATTTGAGCACTTGATGTGCAAATCTGTGATATGTTGTAATATTTGAGCACTTGAGGTGCAATTTATGAGATGTGATATTGGCGCGTTATATTGTTGGGAAGTTTTGTTCGGGTGTTTGCACGAGGTTTCTGCCGTGCTATTATTACTATTGATTTATGCATATGTGGCGCGACAAGGCGGGCTATATATATGTGTGTGGTTTTGTGCATGTAGCGAAACAAGGTGGGAATATTATTATGCGCGTGCGGCAAGACAAGGCGTGCATTTACTTTATTATTGCGCACTTGGCGAGACAAGGTGGGCTATGTCGGAGATTGATTTGTGATGCCGTGTGATGACCTGGGAGCATTGTTGTTGTTGATATTTATAATTTGGGACTACGAGGCGGTACCTCGGGAGTGCCCTTTGTTGATTTTTTTTTTGTGGTTGCACTTGCCTTTGGTTATTTTATTTTTCCGTGATATGTAAATTCTTGTGTTCTTCCGTGATGTATTATTTGATTTTATTATGTGTTTTGTATTCCTTGTTGTATTGTGTTGGCTTTGACTCTTTGTACAAGACTCTGATGATTTGTGTTTATGGTTTTTATTGATTTTCGAGATTTGAGTTGTTCCGAATAAAATAAATTGCTTTTATTTTTTAATTTAATAAATTTTACATCCAAATTAGTAGTCATCGGATGCTTCATTTTAATTGAAATGTCATTTTCTTCACCCAAACGTGTTCAAAAATAAACTCATTTCTTTGATATTTTCTTACTTGGTTTAAAAAATGTAAACTTACTTTATTGAAAATAAATTGATCCTGCGGATCTTATATACATTGATATATTGGCACATGAATTGTATGTGCGGTTGTGATATGAAATGTGGGCACGAAGTGTCATGGTTAAATGATGATGATATTTGGCACGTGAGTTGTCCGTGCGGTTGTGATAGAGAAATCGGTACGAGGTGCCGTGAAAATATGAAAGTGGGCTGAGACCCGTATTTTATAATTTTGAAATGTTGTGTCACAGGGTGACTTTATTCGAAAGAGTTTTATTTGAAAGAATTATTTTTGAAAGATATTTGTTTGAAAGAAAGAGATTTGAAAGAGATTTATTTGAAAGGGATTTATTTGAAAGTATTATATCCCGAAGATTTCTATTTGAAAAACATATAGGTGAAAGATTTATATTAAAAGGACTTGATTAATTGGTTGTGCTTGTATTCATTATTAGTTGTGCAATATTTATGGTGTTCTTGTCGCCCTGCTGTGTATATCACTGGTTGATTATTGTTGCCATCATTGTTATTTATTTTCTATTATTTTTGCATACTATATTGTACAGATTATTAGACTAGTGAGTGTCTCGACTGTACCTCGTCACTACTCCACTGCGATTAGGCTTGATACTTACTGGGTACCGACCGTGGTGTACTCATACTATACTTCTGCACATTGTTTTTGTGCAGAGCCAGGTGTTAGAGATACCGGACTCGAACAAAGTTAAAGTATGATCGCAAGGATTCAAGGTAGAGCTGTTTGGTCGTCGCAGTCCCTTGGAGTCTTTGTGTCACGACCCAAATTAACCCCCCGTAAGGTGTCGTGATGACACCTAGTCTTTACGACAAGGTAAGCCTAATATTACGAAAAATATAAAGAAAATCACAATATTTTAAAGATAAATAACATATTGTGAATAGCTAAGAGTAGTACTACTGGCATATACAAAATAATTTCCCAAGACCCGGAATATCACTAAGTCACAAGCTGCTATAATCTATGTAGCTCTATACAAAGTCTGAAAATAATAAAGAAAGTCTCTAGGCGATGGAGTAGAAGGGGACTCCGAAGATCTGCGGACGCAAGCAGAAGTACCTTGAAGTCTCCTAGAATCAGCAGCACGCACTAGCCCCAAGGCTGATAGCTCGTACCTAGATCTGCACATAAAAACATGTGCAGGAAAGGGCATGAGTAAACCACAATAGTACCCAGTAAGTGCCAAGCCTAACCTCGGTCGAGTAGTGACGAGGTCAGGTTAAGGCCCTACCGGAGTAAATATAATAAATTAAACAGTAAAAGATATAAGTAAAATTTACGGTAACACAGTTAAAGAAATTCTCAAAAATTTAGCAGTTAAGGGAGCCCTCGGCTCAGAACAAAGTAAAACATAATGGGGAATCTCCCGGGATACCGTCCCGTAGTTCCGAATGAATATGCAGTACAGGGGGATCTCCCGGAATACGTCCATAATCCCAAAGTAATTATGCAGTGCTGAGGGATCTCCCGGAATACGTCCGTAGTCCCAAAGTAAATATGCAGTGATGGGGGATCTCCTGGAATACGTCCGTAGTCCCAAAGTAAATATGCAGTGCTGGGGGATCTCCCGGAATACGTCTGTAGTCCCAAAGTAAATATGCAAGACAAGGGATCTCCCGGAATACGTCCATAGTCCCAATTTAAATATGCAACACAAGATGAAATGGCAGGTATGGCATTGATTTATACAGTTTATACTGAACACAGATAAGGAAAATAGGGATTTAACTAAGCATGACGCACAAAATATCAAATAGGCAGTTAAAACACGTAAGCATGCTTTTCTAGTCTAAACTACACAATTAAACATATTAGTACAATTTAATAAGAGAAGCAATTTATGATTTTAAAATGATAAACAGGATTTTTGAAATAATAGCCCGTGTACGTACTCGTCACCTCATGTACACGGCGCCCACACACCAAATAATATCAAGATATCCTAAGGGGGGAAGTCCCCAACACAAGGTTAGGCAAACCACTTACCTTGAACCGCTCAAATCAACCCGATATCACGTTCTTTCCACGAGTATCCGACTCTAAATGGCCCGAATCTATTCAAAACAGTAAAATACCATCAATACGCGCTAATGGAATGAATCCCACAAGAAAAACTACAAAATTAGGCCAAAACTCGAAATTGGCTCAAACTCGGCCCCCGACCCACGTCTCGAAAAAAATCACAAAACTAGAAAGCTCATTCACTCACGAGTCTAACCATATCAAATTTACTAAAATCCGACACCAAATGGTCCTCCAATCCACAATTCAAACTTCCAAATCCCTAGCTTCCAACTTCCAATTTCCACCTTAAATACACATTAACTAGGTGGAAAAATACATGGCAAGGCAAGATTATTAACCAAAACTAAGCACAAGGAACTTACCTCAAGAAATGCCTCGAAAATGCTCTCAAACATCGCCCTAACCCGAGTTTGCAAAGCCAAAAATGATAAAAATCGCGAAACCCTTTGGTTTTAATCACTGCCCAGGTATTTCCACACCTGCGGAACCTGGGCTCGCTCCTGCGGGTGCGCTTGTGCGGAAAACGTGTGCATATGCGCAATTCACTTGCCCCCTCTACCTTTGCACCTGCGGCGAAAGGGCCGCACCTGCGCGCGCGCGCCTGCAGACATCCCTTCCGCTTCCGCGCGTCTTGTATATTTGCGAACAGCCTTGCACATTTGCGGGCATCGCAGATGCGGAACGTCCTCGCACCTGCGACCCCAGGCCAATTCTTGACTTCTCGCACATATGCCTCTATCTTCGCATGTGTAGCTCGCGCACCTGCGGTCTATTTTCTACAGATGCGAAACACTAGAACCAACAAAGGCACCCGATTTTCCTAAGTCCAAATTTCTTCCCGTTAAGCATACGAAACACACACAAGGCCCCCGGGACCTCAACCAAACATACCAACCACTCCTAAAACACCCTACGAACTTAGTCAAGTCTTTAAACCACATCGAACAATACCAAAATCATGAATTAAGCACGGATTCAAGCCTAAGAATTTAAAATTTTCCAAATTCTACAAGCGATGCCAGACTACATCAAATCTAGTCCGAATGACCTCACACTTTTACATACAGGTCACAAATGACACTACAAACCTACAGCCGCTTTCGGAATTCCATTCCGAGCTCGATATCAAAATTTTCACTATCGGCCGAAATCGCCGAAAAACTAACTTTCACCAATTCAAGTCTAAATCTACTATAAATCTCTAAAAGACATTCCGGACATGCATCTAACTCCAAAATCACTCAACGGAGCTAATAGAGTTGATGGAATTTCATTCCGGATCTGTCTTCACACAGTTCCGACTACGGTCCAAACTCTAAGGTTTAAACTCGCAACTAGGGACTAAGTGTCCCAAAACTCCCTGAATTCCATAACCAAATACTCCGAAAAATCCCAAAAGCAGAAAAAAATATGGGGAAAGCAGATATTAGGGGATCGAGGCTCTAATTCTCAAAACGACCGATCGGGTCGTTATACTTTTCATTTTATTGTACTGTTAATTATTAATGAAACAGTAATGAGTATTCGATCCTTGAGATTATTCCATGTATTCAGTTAGAGTTCGTGACTCAGTATTTCTAGTCTTGGGAGCTTGTTATATTTGTAATTATTTCCGTTGTTGGTTTATATAAAAAAAAATGGCTTGAATTGTTATTATAATTAGCTTACCTAGTCTTAGAGACTAAGTGCCATCACGATGCCTGTGACGGGATTTTGGGTCATGACAAGTTGGTATCAGAGCTCTGGGTTCATAGGTTCTACGAGTCATGAACGAGTTTAGTAGAGTCTTGCGAATCGGTATGGAGACGTCTGTACTTATCTTCGAGAGGCTACAGAGCTAGTAGGAAAAACTCTCAACTTCTTTCATTCTTTATCGTGCAACATTTATTTAGCTTGAAACATATATCTTATGTTCTTTTGCATCCACTCGTGTATGAAGTTGCGCACTCGGTATCAACTACTTGCCAACAGTTCGTGATACTATAGAGGGGTTATGAGGGAGTCAGGGTTACTCAACCATTGTTACCACGTGTCGTCCAGATCGAGGATGCAGAAATATTGAGAGATTATTCAGTTGTGCACATGGGGGTGCTGCAGGATCTGATACCTGGGGTGATAAGTACGATCTTAAAAAGGTTTAATTAGTTGCTTAATCATCACAATCGTGGTAGGGTCACGAGGTGGATGTAGATCTGAAGATAGTTAGTAGTATTAGAGATTATGTGGTTCATATGGGATTTCTATTTAGCGAAGGGTACATACTAGCAGCCAAGGCACTGGAGGAAGCGAGTCTAACTGTCACGAAGATGACATGCGCCAAATAAAGGGCTTGAGGTATCTTATGATTGGTGTCGTATGAGCGATGAAGGTTAGTATTATGGATCATCGGACTGTGTCCTATGGCTTCGCGCCAAGTGAAGGGAGTCCACTATAAACGATACGATTGCAGGGTCCTGTATTATATCAGTTTTGGCCTGAGATGTATATATGTGGTATTGAAAGGTTCTCCGAAACTTGCATATGATTAAGAGCTGAGATTTGTATGGGATGATGCTGGGACTTGCGGTATTCCCGCATCCTTAATAATTCTACATTTCAGTATCAACGGGGTCACGGAAATAATTTTAGAATACTCGGAGTGCTCCAGTAAGTGCTTTTAATGCACCACCGACACAGGGTTCCTATAATGGTTATTTAAGTTATCTATCATAGACTCAGTATGAGCAGCTAAACCTGCAAAGGGTTTGTTATCAGTGTGGTGATACTAGGCACATCATGAGAGATTGTCCCAGACTTGGGAGAGGCAGATTACATCAGAATACTCAGGCTACAAGCTCTATTCCAGTTACTACCCCACATGCACAGTTAGTTAGAGGTGGAGGACAGGCAGGTAGAGGGCGCCCTAGAGGGAGAGGCCCAACTTGTTGATATATTTGATATGGTAAGGCTGAGGCCACTACACCAGATGGTGTCATTACAGGTATGATCTTGATTTGTTATAAAAGGATATTTTTCCTTAATTTGATTCGGTTCTAAATATTGAGGCGAGTCCTCCTATAATGCTCCGCTTATGGGTGAGCTTCGTAATTTTGTGACCCACTTATATGTTTATCCCTGTTAGGAGATTCGATGATGCTAGCCCGTGTCTATCATTTTTATTTTGTACACTATTGAGGACTATAAGTCCAAAAGTGACTTTTTATTACTTTCTAAAGTGGGTTTTGATGTAATTTCAGAATAATTAATTCCAATTTTATGAATTATATGCCCTATTGGTATGGGGGTTCATTATGTGTTGTGAAAACTGTTTATGAAATTTATTAAAAAGAAGAAATAAAGGGAATGGAAAAATCCCAGTTAGCACAATGTGCAAAATACTTGTAATTCGGAGTTGAGGACGAGATCGTCGCGTTTTTATATGATGTGAAATATTTAAACTGGGCTACAAGCCGCGGTGGAAGTTATATAAGGACGAGGTCCTTGTGGTAAAAAATTTATGAGTTTAAATTCTCCCTTTGTGAAATTAAATTTGTACTATAGTATTAATAGGGAGTCATGCCGGTTAGGCTTATTTGATAATTTTGTATGTATTTTATGTGCATATTTAGCCATATTCGTGCTGTAAATATTGAGTTTTAGCCTACGAGATGGGTGCCTAGGTAGCGTTAAATGTGACTCGTTAATTCGGGTAAATAATTATGAGGTCTTCATGCCTCGCGTGTTGCTGTCAATGTTGTGAAAAATTTGAAATGAAATTTTGGTTAATATAAGATTAATTGAGGATGCCAGAATTAATTATAAACAGTTATTATTACCAGAGATGTGATTATGGACATACGTATAATGTGTGTGTAGGCACGAAATTTCTACTTGAGACTAACACAGTGTGTTAATATGGGAAATTAGGCCTTATGAAATCTGAAGGAAATAGGCCAAACTATGAGTAGGATGTTTCCTTATTATTGTCCTCTATGTATTCGGTGTTTCATGCGCCTATGTTGAAGAAAGTAGTTGGAGACTCGACACTCATTGTTCCGGTTGAGACTATTGAGGTTAATGAGAAATTGACTTATGAAGAGATTCCAGTTTCTAATATTGATCGGCAAGTCCGAAAGTTGAGAAATAAAGAAATTGCCTCCGTGAAAGTGTTATGGCGAAACCAGCAGGTTGAAGAGGCCACTTGGGAAGTCGAGGAAGAGATGAAGAAGAAGTACCCTGGTTTGTTTGAATAGTCATGTATTTATAAAGTGGTGTTCTATGAAAATGCTAAGAGTTACCTTCTATGAATTATGTATCTACTGTACAGCTGATGTTAAAGGTGTTCCTTTTTGGTAGTATTCTGCTCGTGAGGCCACAATTGGAATTTTCTTAATGTTATGTTGCGTCATTGGTTCAGGTATATGTTGTTAGGACTGGTTTTGGTAAATCTATGACAGGTGGTTAGGCCTAATTGCAGAGGACACTCTGCCGAAATTTTGAAGAAATTTGAGAGTTAGCCAAATTTTGGGACCTTAAGGAATTTGAAATGTTGGAAGAATATCTAAGATATATATGAAATCAAGAACGATTAAAGATGATGGTTAAGGTGAAAGGAGGATAATACTGTGCCTAATAATGACTTGTAAAACATTCGAGGATGAATGTTCTTAAGTGGGGGAGAATGTAACACCCCGAAAAATTTCGAAGTGTTTTAAGACCATTAAGAAGATTGGTGAGTGCTAATTATATTAATTTAGGTATGAACAAGACTAATAATTTGAATGATATCAATTGATCATGATAATATATATATGAGGTGCATTAAGAATGGTTTATGGCCTAAGAAGAGCCTTAAGGCTAAGTCACGTTGAAAATTATATGATGGGACAAAGTTTCAAGTGAGTTCGCATAAGACTTAACTGCAAACGAGCATAACTCTCACTATGTAAAAAGTTATGTGGTATATAACCTATGGAATTAAAGCCCTTTGAGTCTAGTTTCCAACATATTAAACCTTTTGTCATTTGGATATGTATACAGAAAGTTATGACCATTTTACTGGACATGCATCATATGCACGCCCAGATGCGCGATCGCGCATATTTGAGAGTTTTTGCCTCAGGTGCGCGGCCAGATGCGTGTCCGCGCACGTAGGAGACCATTAAATAACCCCAAGGACGGGTAGAGAGAGGTCTAAGTCACTTTTTCAATACTAGGGCTTTCTCTTCATCACCCATCCAGCCAAGGCTTCCAATACACACCTAAGGTGAGTTTTTAAGTGTGTTTTTATGATGATTCCACTTCTCAATCACTAGTAACAACAAGGTTTTGTATTGGATTCCATAGGATTTACTCAAAATCTCAAGAACACCCCAAAGGTTGGCTTTCAAGATTTGGTCTTTAAGAGGTAATCTTTCACTTTTAAACCTATAATCATGGATTGTTAGTGAATATATGAGCAAGAAATAAGTATGTGCACTTATTGGATGGTGCGTGAAAGACATAAATGCTTCAACTAGATTATTGGGTGTTGTAGAGATTTTTGTAATGAATTAATTAGTAACAATTGGATGGATGTGAGTTCATTGATGATTATAACGATACTAAGAAGGTAGTTATTGGACAAAGGATGTTGTATTATATCTTGTTGGTGGGAATGAGGGATTGTTGGATGAAGAAACACCATTAGTAGAGGTAGTAAAATGCTATGTACTCTAGGTGTTTGATAAAATGCCTAAATGACCAAAAATCTGGAAATTGATTTACTAATATTGGTCCAATTGAATTATGTTGATGTAGATTAAAGCTGTAAGAGAAGTGGGAGGTTTTAATACCACTAAAGAGCTGAATTAAGAAACCTCGATTTGTGGCGATCTTATTTTCAAGGGATTTTCAAGGAAATCCTCGGGATTTGAGCCGTCCGGAGGTGGCTTCACTCATGAAGATAATTTAAAGACTCGGTTTAGTTTCGCTGAGGTAAGTATCTTGCCTAACCTTGAATGGGGGAAATTACTCCTTACGCATTGAGTCTTATGGTGAAATTGTGTAATTGAAAATATGTACGCGAGGTGACGAGTACGTACTTGGTTTATATGTGCAAATTACATTGGTTGAAATTTGTAGTCGCCCTTATGTATTAAATTGGAAGATTGTTGGAACTTAGTAAATCCTTGATTTGTCATGCCTTATTCCTTGTTTGTCGAATTTGTATTTTATATGATAGTTTGGTGTTATTGTCACTTGAATTTTTATGTGAATTCCGTGTGTTGTTGATTTGATATTTCTTGGAAATAATCACATTATGGATTTTTCATCTGCTAATAATTTATTATGTAAGTTTAAAAGGAGTCGTTAATCTATTTGCCAAAAATTTGGATTAAAGAAGGTGTTGTTCCTTGATGAATTACTTTCTAGTTCATGTTGTTGCAATTGGTATTGAGTTATAAAGGTCGTAAATGATATTTGAGGAAAATTGTTAAATTATGAAATATTATTTTGTTGAGTTGTTCGCTTCCGGATATGTTTGTTAAGATCTTTGTGCACATTGTGGTCGAGCCATGAGCTCTTTATTGTGAAAAATAATGTATTATTAAATTTGGTGGCTAGTTGTAATATTTGAGCACTTGATGTGCAATCTATGATAAATTGTAGTGTTTGAGCACTTGATGTACAATCTGTGATATATTATAATATTTGAGCACTTGATGTACAAATCTGTGATATGTTGTAATATTTGAGCTCTTGAGGTGCAATTTATGAGATGTGATATTGGCACGTTATATTGTTGGAAAGTTTTGTTCGGGTGTTCGCACGAGGTTTCTGCCGTGCTATTATTACTATTGATTTATGCATATGCGGCGTGACAAGGCAATCTTTATATATATATATATATATATATATATATATGTGT
>AWOL01S0071673.1:0-11385 GCA_000715115.1 Nicotiana otophora | reverse complement strand
TCTCATGTGTTACAGTTCAGTTCGGTTCAGTTGGACAAGGATCTATCTTATGTTGAGGAACCAGTGGCTATTTTAGATAGGCAGGTTCGAAAGCTGAGGTCAAAGAATATTGCTTCCGTAAAGGTTCAGTGGAGGGCTCATCCGGTCGAGGAGGGGACTTGGGAGACCCAGCATGATATGCGCAGCTGTTATCCACTCTTATTCACCAGCTCAGGTACTTTTTCTAACTTCGTTCGAGGACGAACGTTTGTTTTAGAGGTGGAGAATGTGATGACCCAAAATGTCATCTTTAAATTTAATAATTAATTCTGTGTTCTAAGACCTCGAAAAGCACTATTGATCGTTCTTCGAATTGCGTGCGCAATCCGTAAAATTTTCCGGAAAGTTTTTATGTGAAAAATAGATTAAAATGTAAATTAGAGCTTTAAAACTCAACTAAGTTGACTTTGGTCAATATTTGGAGCAAACGGTTTCGGATCAATATTTTGACAGTTCCGATAGGTCCGTATCGTGATTGGGAACTTAGGCATATGCCCGGAATTAAATTCTGACGTCCCTAGCCCGAGATATGAAATTTTGATGAAAAATTAAAAGTTTAAGTTTAAATAGTGACCGGATGTCAAATTTTGTGCAAACGACCCTGGAATAGAATTTTTATGATTCCAACAACTCCGTATGGTGATTTTGGAATTCCATATCGTGATCGGAATTTTATTTGGAAGCCCGTAGTGAAATTAAGCTTAAAATGGCTAAAATAGGAATTTAAATTTTGGAAGTTTGATCGGGGAGTTGACTTTTTTATATCGGGGTCGGAATCCAGTTTCAAAAATTTTTCTAACTTTGTTATGTCATTTATAACTTACGTGCAAACGTTTAGGTCAATCGGACTTGATTTGATAGATTCCGGCATCGTTTGTAGAAATTGAAAGTTTCAAAATTTATTAGGCTTGAATCTATGTGTGATTCATGTTTTTAGTGTTGTTGGATGTGATTTGAAGACTCGACTAAGTTCGTATGATGATTTAGGACTTGTTGGTATTTTCGGACGGGGTCCCGATTACCCCGAGTATGATCCGGATCGAAATCGGATCAATTGTTTACTTAGGAAAATTTTGGAATTTGCAGCTTCTGGTGTCATCGCACCTGCGGAGGGGCTGACCGCAGGTGCGGACTAGCACAAGCGAGCTGTGGCTCGTAGAAGGGGACGAAGGGCTGCCCAGTTGGAGCCACAAACGCAGCTCGTGTTGCGCAGAAGCGAGAGGAAGGGCGCAGGTGTGGGCAGATCCGCAGGTGCGATGGAATTTTCCGCACCTGCGAAGGCGCAAATGCGGTCCAAAGCTCGCAAAAGCGAAGGCAACTGGGCTGAGCAATTTCCGCAGATGCGGTATTTCACCGCAGGTGTGGGAATGTTTTCCGCAGGTGCGAAAGCACTGACCATATTACAAAAACAAAGGGGTTTTGATATTTTTGTCATTTGGACATTTTCGACACGGTTTTGGGCGACTCTTCAGAGAAAATTCATGGGAAACTTGAGGTAAGTCACATATGATCATTGTTAGTCAATTAAATTGTATTATCATTGAATATTTCGAATAGATTACATGTTTTTGGGGGTGAAATTAGAGGATTTGGGCCTAGGGATTTCAAAATGAGAATTTGAGATTTGGAGGTCAAGTTGATGTCGGATTTTTGTAAAAATGGTATAATTGGACTCGTAGTTGAATGGGCGTTCATATTTCATAACTTTCGCCGGATTCCGAGACGTGGTCACCACGGGCCATTTTTGAGTTAATTTTGTATTTTATTGAAAAATATAGTATTTTCTTATGGAATTGATTCTATAATTTTTGTTGATTGTATCTAATTAATTATGACTAGATACGAGTCGACCGGAATCGAAAAATCGAGAAAAAACATACTACTTGGTTAAATTGGAGCAAGTCCAGGTAAATGACTTGTCTAACCTTGTGTGGGAGAAATTTTCCCTAGGATTGGTATTGATGTGATTATGAAAATATGTTGAAAGTCGTGTACGCGAGGTGACGAGTGTGTACATGCGCTAAATGTGATAGATTATATTTTTAAATTGTGTAGATCACTGTTGCGCATTTATTATAATATTTTATCTTGTTATATTCTTCATCATTGATTTGAAATATATACCTTAAATTTGTTTGACCTTTTCCTGCTAATTGTTTTACCTGTTTAGTTGAAACTTGGTTTCCTTTATTCGGTGCATTATTTGAAGGTTGATTTTCTGTAAATTAAATATTATTAATATAAAGTATTTGACATTTTTAAATGTGATATTGAAGAAAGGTATTAGAGATTTTAAAATATTATTTTCTTGAATTATTTATTCCTGAATATTTTTTGTAAGATTTTCGTACTTATTGTGATGGAGCCGTGAGCTCTTTATTGTGAAAAAAATATTATTGATGATTTATTTTGGCATGAGCCGTGAGCTCTTTATTGTGGAAAAATATTGTTGTTGAATTATTTTGTCAAGTTAAATTATTTGAGCACTTGAGGTACAAATTGTGATATTGATACGCATGCAGTGGTATAAGGTTTGGGTATTGAAGCGCGTGCGGTGAGATAAGGGAGGCTTGATACGCCTGGCTAGTAGAGGGAACTACTAGAAGTCATGCGGTGTGATAAGGATGGCTAAAACGCGGGATGCTATTTCGGGAAAAAATATTTTCTTTAAAAAGAAATTGTGAAGGCTCCTGCGATGAGATAAGAAAATGAGATATTATGAATTTATTTATGATTTGGGACTACGAGATGGTACCTCGGTAGTGCCCTTGTTGATATTGATTATGGCCGTAGTTGCCTTTGATTTTTATTGTGATCTTTCTTAAATGGTGAAAAGAAATTCTGTTTTGTTTCCACGAAGTATTTATTTGTCATTATTTGGTATAATTAAATGTGACATACTACTTGATTCATTTTCATTGTCATTTTATCTTATTATAATGCTTAAACATTTTACCATGTCATTATTTATTCTCCAGTAGGGCCTGACCTAACCTCACCACTACTCTACCGAGGTTACGCCTGGCACTTACTAGGTACCGCTGTGGTGTACTCATACAATGCTTCTGCACATCTTTTTGTGCAGATCCAGGTACATCTTATCATACTAGGCATCGGTGAGTACCTATGCACAGAGACTTTGAGGTATATCTGCAGCGTCCGCAGACTCCGGAGTCCCCTTCTATTATTGTTGTGTTGCTTTCTCTATTTTCTTAGATTCTGTTATATAGAGACATTGAGGATAAAATCTTAGAAGCTTGTGACTTATTTCTATGGAGTTGTAATTATTTGAATTATAGTTTATTTATTTCAGATTTAATTTTTTATTCCGCATTGATAGGCTTACCTAGTCTTAGAGACTAGGTGCCATCACGACATCCTACGGAGGGAATTTGGGATCGTGACAACCATACAGAACTATGCCCAAATTCAAAATTTCAAACGGATTTCGATTACTCCAAAACCTACTCCAAACCAAATTTAAAGAACCTTAATACCTTTAAATAGTTGATTTTTACTATTACGCGCCGAAATGCCCCCGGGTTGTCCAAAATCCGATTCGAACATACACCCAGGTTCAAAATCATCATACGAACCTATTGGAACCGTCAAATCCTGATTCCGAGGTTCGTTTACTAAAAATATTGACCAAAGTCAAACTTAGCATTTTAAGGCCAACTTAAGAAACCAAGTGTTCCGATTTCAACCCTAACACTTCCAAATCCCGAACCAACTATCCCCGTAAGTAATAAATTAATAAAAGCACATACAAGGAGTTTTATTTAGGGGTACAGGGTTCTAAAAGTTAAAATGACCGGTTGGGTCATTACATTCTCCACCTCTTAAACAAACGTTTGTCCTCGAACGAGTTTAGAATTATACCTAGTGTGCTGAATAAGTATGGATATCTGCTCCGCATGTTCTCCTCGGCCTCCCAAGTCGCTTCCTCGATTGGTTGGCCCCTCCATTGGACTTTTACCGCAGTAATCTTCTTGGACCTCAACTGGCGAACCTGTTTATCAACAATGGCAACTGGTTCCTCTTTATAACCCAAACTCTTATCTAGCTGAACTGTGCTGAAGTCTAACACATGTGATAGGTCGACATGATACTTCTGGATCATAAATACATAGAAAACTGGATGAACTCCCGATAGACTGGGAGGCAAAGCAAGCTCATAAGCAACCTCCCTAACTCATCACAACACCTCAAATAGGGCCTATAAACCTTGGGCTCAACTTGCCCTTTCCCCAAATCTCATGATTCTCTTCATCGGCGAAACCTTCAAGAGAACTTTTTCACCTACAATAAATGATAAATCACGCGCTTTCTGATCTGCGTAACTCTTCTGTATGGAATGTGCTGTAGGAAGTTGCTCCTGAATCAACTTTACCTTTTCCAAGGCATCATTCACCAAATCAGTACCATATAACTTAGCCTCACCGGGCTCAAACCATCCGATGGGCGAACGACATCGCCGACCATATAAAGCCTCAAATGGAGCTATCTTGATGTTGGATTGTTAATTGTTATTATAAGCAAACTCGGCTAAAGGCAAGAAATGATCCCACTGACCTCCAAAGTCAATCACACATGCCCTGAGCATATCCTCCAAAATCTGAATTGTTCGCTCCGACTGCCCATCGGTCTGCGGATGAAAGGCTGTGCTGAGCTCTACATGGGTCCCCAATTCACTCTGTACTGCTCTCCAAAAATGTGAAGTAAACTGAGGGCTTCTATCTGATATGATGGAAATTGGCACACCGTGCAACCGGACTATCTCCTGAATATAAATCGAGGCCAACCTCTCCTAAGTATACGTAGTCACAATCGGAATAAAGTGTACCGACTTGGTCAACCTGTCAACAATGACCCAAATTGCATCAAACTTCCGCAAGGTCCGCGGCAACCCAACTACAAAGTTCATAGTAATGCCTTCCCATTTCCACTCTGGTATAGTTATCCGCTGAAGTAGGCTACCTGGTCTCTGGTGCTCATATTTAACTTGCTGGCAATTTAGACACCTAGCTACATACTCAACTATGTCCTTTTGAATCCTCCGCCACTAATAATGCTGACTCAAGTCACGATACATCTTCGTAGCACCTATATGAATAGAATACCGAGAACTGTGTGCCTCATCTAAAATCCTTTTCCTCAATCCATCCACATTAGGAACATATAAACGATCCTGGAGTCGCAGAACACCGTTCGCGCCAATAGTAACTTCCTTGGCTATACCCCGTAGTACCATTTCTCGAAGAACTATTAAGTGTGGATCATCATACTGGTGAGCCTTGATCTGATCAAATAGTGAAGACTGGGCCACAACACTCGCAAGAACTCGACTAGGCTCTAAAATATCCAGCCTCACAAGTCTGTTAGCCAAGGACTGAATATCCAAAGCTAATGGCCTCTCCTCTGCTGAAATGAAAGCCAAATTACACATACTCTCCGCCTTTCTACTCAAGGCATCTACAACTACATTTGCTTTTCCCGGATTATATAGGATAGTAATATCATAATCTTTTAGTAACTCAAGCCATCTGCGCTGCCTCAAATTTAGGTCCTCTGCTTGAACAATTGCTGAAAACTGCGATGATCAGTATAAACTTCGCAAGACACCCCATAAAGATAATGCCTCCAAATCTTAAGACCGTGAACAATTACAGCTAACTCCAAATCATGTACCGGGTAATTCTTCTCGTGGAGTTTCAGCTGACGTGAAGCATATGCAATAACTCGCTCGTCCTGCATTAATACACAACCCAAACCAACACGTGAAGCGTCACAATACACTGTATACATCCCCGAACCGGAAGGCAACACTAACACTGGTGTTGTAGTCAATGCTGTCTTGAGCTTATGAAAGCTCACCTTACAATCATCGGACCATGGGAACGGAGCACCCTTCTGGGTTAATTTGGTCAAAGGTGTTGCAATAGATGAAAAACCCTTCACGAACCGACGATAATAACCTGCTAAACCTAGAAAACTCCTGATCTCAGTCGCCGAAGTGGGACGATGCCAATTCTAAACTGCCTCAATCCTTTTGGGATCAACCTTAATGCCCTCGCCCGATAAAATATTCCCCAAAATGCTATAGAATTTAACCAAAACTCATATTTGGAGAACTTAGCATATACCTTTTGTTCCCGCAAGGTCTGAAGCACCACCCTCATATGCTGCCCGTTCTCTTTCTTACTACGCGAGTCGATCAAAATATCATCAATAAAAACAATGACAAACGAATCAATATATGGCCTGAATACCCTGTTCATCAGATCCGTAAACGCTGTCGGGGCGTTAGTTAACCCGAAAGACATCACCAGAAACTCATAATGACCATATCTAGTACGTAAAGCAGTCTTTGGAACATCAGAATCCCGAATCTTCAACTGATGGTACCCCAAACTCATATCGATCTTAGAGAATACCCTAGCACCCTGCAACTGGTCAAATCGAACATCAATACGCGGCAAAGGGGTACTTGTTCTTAATAGTGACTTTGTTTAATTGAGGATAATCAATGCACATTCGCATCGTTCCATCCTTCTTCTTCACAAATTATACCGGTGCACCCCAAGGCAATACGCTCGGTCTGACGAACCCTTTAGATAGTAACTCCTCAAGCTGTTCTTTCAACTCCTTCAATTCTTTCGGAGCCATGCGATACAGTGGGATAGATATAGGTTGGGTATCTGGAGCCAAGTGAATACAAAAATCAATATCACGATCTGGTGGCATGCCTGGAAGATTTGAAAGAAATACATCGGAGAACTCCCAAACTACAAGCACTGAATCAACGAGTCTCTGCAGTAGTATCCCGAACATAGTATAGATAAGCCAAACAACCCTTATCAACCATATGTTGAGCCTTCAAAAAAGAATAACCCGATTATATGCATTAACAGACTAACCCTTCCACTCCAGCCTAGGCAATACTGGAATAGCCAAGGTAACAGTCTTGGCATGGCAATCTAGGATGATATGATATGGAGATAACAAGTCCATGCCCAGGATGAATTCAAAGTCAGTCATCTCAAGAGATAATATATCTGCTCTAGTCTCATAACCACAGAATGTAACAATACAGGACCGATAGATGTGATTCACAATAATAGAATCGCCCACAGGAGTGGACACATAAACAGAAGTACTCAAGGACTCTCGAGAAACACCTAGGAAATGAGCAAACAGAGAGGACACATATGAATACGTAGATCCTATATCAAATAATACAGAGGCATCTTTTCCGCAAATAGAAATAATATTTGTAATCACTGCATCTGAGACGTCTGTATCTGGTCTGGCCGAAAAAGCATAGAACCGAGCTGGAGCGCCAACTGGCTGGCCTCCACCTCTAGGATGGCCCCTACCCACCTGCCCTCCACCTCTGGGTGGTCGGACGACTAGTGGAGCAACTGGTGCGGTAATCATAGGCTGCTAACCCTGCTGCACTGGTCTACCCCGAAGCCTGGGGCAGAATCTCTGCATGTGACTGGGATCCCCGCACTCGTGACAACTTTTCGGTGCGATGGGTTGCTGACTAGAAGTCGGACCCTGGGGACCTAAATACCCATTGGAAGAACCCTGAATAGCTGGTGGGAGATAAGAACTTTCTGGCATAGCACTGAAATAAGGATCGCACTGGGGCACCCCGATGAGGCAGCCGTGCTGGATATGGGGGCCTGCTGGACTACACTCTCACGAATGGACCTCTACCCCCAGACGAAGCACCTCTGAACTCTCCAGAATATCTAAACCGTTTATCTCTCACAACCTTCTCTCAGCTACGCTGACGCACACCCTCAATCCTTCGGGCTATCTCCACGGCCAACTCATAAGAAGTACCCATCTCAACCTCTCGGGCCATAGTGGCCTGAATGCCAGTAAGTAAACCCGCAACAAAGCTCCGCACTCTCTTCGACTCAGTAGGGAGTATAATAAGTGGATGGCGAGATAACTTAGAGAACCTCACCTCATAATTGGTCACTGACATTTGACCCTGCTGGAGCTGCTCAAACTGAAACCACAACTCTTCCCTCTGGGAGGGTGGAATATACTTATCCAGGAAAATACGGGTGAACCTGTCCCAAGTCATGAGAGGAGAGTCTACTGGTCTGTCAAGAAGATAAGACTTCTACCATCTACGGGCTCTGCCCTCCAGTTGAAAAGTAGCAAATTCTACCCCATAAGACTCCAATATCCTCATGTTGTGCAGTCTGTCCCTGCACCGATCAATAAAATCCTGGGTATCCTCATATGGCTCACCCCCAAATACATGAGGATGTAGTTTAGTCCATCGGTCCAATAGCTTATAGGGATCGACGGCCGTAGCAGGTCTGGGCTCAGTTGTAGCTGCTGCCACTGGCTAGACTCCACTCACGGTTAGTGCACCCTGGGTCTGATATACAGCAATTGCCTGCCCATGAGCCTGTATGGTAGGGATCTGTGCTCTCCCGCCCGCCTGAGATGTGGTTGGGTCTGCCAGAAATACACTGGCCTAAGTCATAGTGTCCATGAACCGCAACACACGACCCATGACCTCCTGGAATCCCGGTGCAGACGTGAAATCCACCGGATCTGGCTTTGCCACGGGAACCTCGCCCTGTTCCTGAATAATGGGATCCTCTGCTTGACCCACTGGTGGCATAACTAGAATAATCCCGGGACGTCCTCGTCCCCTACCACGAGTTGGAAGTAACTGGGGGAGTAGCTCTTCCTTGGTCTGGAACCTCGTTAGAGTGCGTTCTCACCATCTGTGAGAGAATAAGAGAAAGATATTTAGTACTACATCAATTGCACGAAGGAAGATGAAGAAAGGTAGTTTCCTAACACCCTATATCCTCTCGAAGATATGTACAGATGCCTCTGTACTGATCTGCAAGACTCTATTAGGCCTGCTCATAACTTGTGAGACCTACATGAACCTAGTGCTTTGATACCATGTTGTCACGACCCAAATTCACTTATAGGTCGTGATGGCGCCCAACATCCCAGCTAGGCAAGCCAAATAATTATTTAAACATATATTCATTTCTTTAAAAATTTACCAGAATAATAAAACTCGGAGTACTTGCAAAAATTAAGACAATGTGAGAAATAAGATAAATTAAAACCCAAGTAAAATAATTAAATTCAAAAATTCTACTAGTGTGTGCCAAGACCTGGTGTCACGAATATATGAGCATCTAGTAGATTATACAGAATTCTAAATATTGTCTTAAATAAAACAGACAGAATACAAATACAAGAAGATGCACTAGTTGCTGCAGAACGACTCAGAAAGGCTACTCACCACTAAGCCTCTGGATAACGTGGGTGCGCTCCGGTAGGTCCTACTATAGCACCTGCCTCAAGTCCTGCACAAAAATGTGCAGCAAGTGTAGCATGCGTACGTAAATAATGTGTACCCTATAAGTATCAAGCCTAATCTCGAAGAGGTACTGACGAGAGATCGACTTTGACACTCACTAAGGGTCAATAATAATAAATAAAGTAAAAATAGATTTTTTTTAAATCAACATGATTTATAGGATTAACTAATTTTCTCTAACCAACAGAAATAATTAAATTCCCTCAAATGCAACAATTTCTAATTTATTAATTAACTTCACAAGCTGCAATAATTAGCAAAGTATCGTGTAATTATTATTATTAAGAACAATGTCTGCCGATGTCGTACGACCCAATCCAGAGTGTCGTGTATACTGCCGAGGGACGTGCGGCGCGATCCATAGATGCATCTATACTACCGAGGCGTTCGGCCCGCTCCACAAGAAAGGAGGACATTTTCTTATATACCTCCGGAATGAGAGTATATATATATTACAAGATTAATACGAGAGGATGTACAATTTCTTTTAACAATTAATTAATTTATACAAAAATTCAAGTATATGAGATTTCAATCTTTTACTATTTTCTCTAACAATTCACAATATGGTTCCAATATTTTAATGAACTAAAGGATACAATTAACACACGTAATTCATGATTTGAGTCCGAAAGTACCCGGGCTTTAGCATAATAGTAGCTACACACGGACTCTCGTCACCTCGTGCATACGTAGCCCCCACAATTAGCAATAATTATTAATTTAAATCACCTATGGGTTAATTTCTCCCTTACAAGGTTAGACAAGAGACTTACCTTGTCTCAAAGTTCACTTCTCGATCACAATGTCACGTAAAAACCTCAATTCGATGCCGAAAAATCTGAAACTATCCAAAAGTTATATAAAATAATCAATACATGCTCAATAATTCGAAATTAGACTATTAAATAAATTACCCAATCCAAAATGGTAAAATTCCTAAAATTTACCCCGGGCCCACATGCTCGGATTCCTAAAATTTATCTATTTCGATAACCATTTTCGTGGTACAAATCTCATTTTTTGTCAAAATCTAGATTTTTAATCTAAACCTTTGATTTCCAAGATTTGCAGGTTATAATCTATCCATAATCTATGTATTTAACTCAAAGTGTGTAGAATTAACTTACTTCCAAGTTTCATTTGAAATCCCCTCTGAAAAAGCTCTAAAAAGCTTCCAAGAATGGAAGAAACGGGGTTAAAAATGGTGAAATCCCGTTTTAAGACATTTTGTCTGGTACAATGAACCCCTTATTCGCGAACGCGGTCAGTGCATCATGTCCGTGAAGGAAAATTTCCACAACCTTAAAATTACCCTTCGCGAACGCCATAGGGGTCTCGCGAACGTGAAGGCTTACTGGCCCTGCCCTTCGCGAATGCGTGATCTCCCTCGCGAACGCGTAGGGAAAAATCCACACCGGTCCCATTCCTCTTTCGCGAACCCGAGTCTAACATCGCGAACGCATAGGCCGAAACTCCCGGGCTTCGCGAACGCGTCACCATCCATGCAAACACGAAGGGCAATAACCGAGCTCCCATTTTCCTTCTTCGCGAACGCGAGGGTCCTTCCGCGTTCGCGAAGAAGGAAACTAGAACTAGAATTTCTTATTTTTCCAACTTAGCTCCGGGTGGTTCAAAACTCACCCGAGCCCCCCGGGACCCCGTCCAAATGCACCAACAAGTCTGAAAACATAACATGGACTTGCTCGAACTCTCGAAACACACAAATCAATGACGAAACTAAGAATCGCACCACAAAACCGAATTGGATAAAAATATGAACTTCAAGTTTCTAACTTCCTCCGAACGTGTCGAATCATACTTTTACTACCCGAAACGACATCAAATTTTGCGTGCAAGTCTTTAATCACCATACAAAACTATTCCCAAATTCAGAATTTCATACGGACCTCGATTACTCCAAAACCTACTCCAAACCAAATTTAAAGAACCTTAAAACCTTTAAA
>AWOL01S0071671.1:0-24786 GCA_000715115.1 Nicotiana otophora | reverse complement strand
ATCTGTTGAACTTCAAAGCATGCCTACATTTCTGTACTGTAAATTCTATATCGAAATGTACCTGTTGAGCTCGTCACTACTGTTAGTCCAATATTTAATCGTGTTACTTACTGAGTTGGTTGTACTCATACTACACCTTGTACTTCGTGTCCATATTAAGGCATTTCAGGGCACGGTGATCGTTGATTACGGAGTCCGGACATTTTGAGATCATCAAGGTAGCTGCTCGGCGTTCACATACCTTGACTCTTCTTCCTTATCTTTCATGTTATTTATTTCCGTTTTATCCTCTAGATGGTGTACCAGACTATATCTTTATGTAGATGCTAATGTACTCGGTGACACCCCGATTTTGGGAGAGATTATGTATTGAGTTATGACTTCCCATCCTATTTTTAAAAGATTTTCCTTTAATTAAGATAGTTTCATATCTTTCAAAGTTTTAAAGTATTGGAAATGTATGAGTAGTCGGCTTGCCTAGAACTATGATAGGCACCATCATGACGGGTTTGTTTTGGGTCGTGACAGTACTTTGAGTTATATTGTTCAAGTTAGAGTTAACTTGAAGCTGTCGCAACAGCCTGTGGCTGGTTGCAATAAGCGTTAGAAGTAATCCTTGGGTTTACAAGAGTTTTGTTAACATTGTTGTTTGACTATGTGTTTTAGTGAAGTGTTGGGAAAAGCCCACTGGGAAATAGGTCGGGGTTTTTTTTATTTTTTGCGACAGGTGTTTTCCACATAAAAATACTTGTGTTCTTTACTTTCTGCTTTATTTATTCCACAATAGTAGAGTAAGAAACGCATAAAAGAACCAGATCCTTCTATAATCTAGTTGCACCAGCTCAGGAGCAAGTACCAGCTATGGTTGGGCTAGTGGGGCCAGCACAGGCACCAATTGTGCCCATTGTGATTCCAGGCCTTCAGGAGGCTTTGCCTTAGATTTTGACTGTGTGCACCAGCCTTGCTCAGGCGATTTCTGTTCCGGCCACAACAACCACTTCTCAAACCAGGGGAGATACTCCGACTCCCGCCGCCCGTACTCCGGAGCAGGTGATGCAAGGACTTCAGACACTGGGAGTACCACTAGCCCAGCCGGTTGCAGCTGCTCAGGCTCAGGTGGGTCCCGTTATGACTGATGATGAGTAGAGGAGACTAGAGAGATTTGGTAGACTTCAACCTTCATCATTCAGTGGGGCTGAGTGTGAAGATTCCCAGGACTTTTTGGATAGGTGCCAGCAAATTCTTAGCACGACAGGTAATCTAGAGACCAGTGGGGTCTCATTCACTACATTTTGGTTTATTAGGTCTTCCTTCAGATGGTGGGAGGCTTATGAGAGGTGCAGGCCAGTCGGTGCAGTACCACTTACATGGCGTGAGTTCTTCGTTCTCTTCTTGGAGAACTTTGTGCCCCAGTCTCGCAGGGAGAAGCTGAGTAGATAGTTTGAGAAGCTATGTCAGGATGGAATGTGTGTGACCCAGTATGAGATAAGGTTTTTCGAGTTGGCCCATCACACAGTTTGGTTGGTTCCCACAGACAGGGAGAGGATTAGGAGGTTCATTGATGGCCTCGCATATCAGTTGCGGTTTCTTATGACTCGGGAGAGGGTATTTGGTGCTATATTTGACGAGGTGGTTGATATCGCTCGGCAAATAGAGATGGTCTGTAGTTAGGAGCGTGAGGAGAGGGAGGCCAAGAGGCCTCGAGGTTTGGGTGGTCCTAGTGGTGTTGATTTTGGGGGATAGTCTTACCACAATAGGGGTTGTCCTTATAGGCCCACTGAGACGGCTCCTCCAGTTCACCGTGGTGCATCATCTAGCCATGGTTTATACAGTTCCCGTCCGGGCTAGTCATCTCTCAGTGCTCTTACAGCTCAGAGTTAATCTCGTGCACCATCAGTTTAGGGTTTGTTTGTACCAGGTTCTTCTTATAGTTATTCTGGTTCTGTGGTCCAGCTCAGTACTTGCCGCCATTTTCCGAGAGGGGATGTTTCAAGTGTGGAGAGTTGGGTCATGTGAAGAGGTTCTGTCCCCGCGTTATGGGAGGTCCAGTTCAGCAGAGAGTCAGGCCACGACTTCAGCACCAGTTACTTCACCACCCTCCCATCTAGCTCGGGGTAGGGCTCATGCAGCTAGGGGTTGCCCAAGAGGGAGAGGCCGATCAAGTGGCAGTCAGGCCTGATTCTATGCTATTCTTGTCAGGCCAGATGTCGTTGCTTTAGACACAGTGATCACAAGTATTGTCTCAGTATGCCACAGGGATGCTTCTGTATTATTTGACCCTGGTTCCACTTATTCGTATGTATCATCGTATTATTTTCGTTATCTGGATATGCCCTGTGAGTCCTTAGTTTCATCTGTTCATTTATCCACGCCGGTGGGTGGTATTATTGTGATGGACCGTGTATATCGGTCATGTGTAGTGACTATTGGGGGATTGGAGACTAGAGTTGATCTCTTCCTGCTTAGTATTGTTGATTTCAACGTGATCTTGGGTATGGATTGGTTATCTCCATGTCATGCTATTCTGGATTGTCATGCTAAGACCATGACGTTGGCCATGCGCGGGTTGCCAAGGATCAAGTGGAGAGGTTCTCTGGATTATGTTTCCAACAGATTGATTTCATATTTAAAGGCCCAACGGATGGTTGGGAAGGGATGTTTGTCATATTTGGCCTTTGTGAGGAATGTTGATGCTGATACCCCTACTATTGATTTCGTCCCGGTGGTGCAAGATTTCCCGGATGTGTTTCTTGCTAACTTTCCAGGCATGCTGCCCGATAGGGATATTGACTATGGTATTGAATTGGTGCCGGGCACTCAGCCAATTTCTATTTCTCCGTATCGTATGACACCAGCAGAATTGAAGGATTTGAAAGAACAACTTCAGGAACTTCTTGATAAGGGATTTATTAGGACTAGTGTGTCACCTTGGGGTGCACCGGTTCTGTTTGTGAAGAAGAAGGATGGTACTATGCAGATGTGCATCGACTATAGGCAGTTGAACAAGTATCCTTTACCGCGCATTAATGATCTATTTGACCAGCTTCAAGGAACGAGGGTGTTCTCTAAGATTGATTTGAGGTCTGGGTATAACAGTTGAAGATTCGGGACTCGGATATTCAAAAGACGGCATTGAGGACCCTCTATTTTAATTATGAATTTTGGTGATGTCTTTTGGGCTGACCAATGCCTCAACAGCATTCATGCATCTGATGAGCAATATAGTTCAGCCTTATCCCGGTGTACTCTCGTAGCCAGGAGGAGCATGCCCATCATTTGGGGATTGTGTTGCAGCGATTGAGGGAGGAGAAGCTTTATGCCAAGTTCTCCAAGTATGAGTTTTGGCTTAGTTCGGTGGCGTTCTTGGGGCATGTGGTGTCCAGCGAGGGGACTCAGGTGGATCCGAAGAAGATTGAGGCGGTTTAGAGTTGGCCTAGACCGTCTTCAGCTGCTGAGATTCGGAGCTTTCTTGACTTGGTCGGTTATTATCGTCGTTTCATAGAGGGTTTCTCGTCTATTACATCGCCTTTGACAAAATTGACCTTGAAGGGTGCTCCTTTCAGATTGTCGGATGAGTGTGAGAAGAGCTTTCAAAATCTCAAGACTGCCTTTACCACAACTCCAGTTCTAGTTTTGCCTTCAGCCTGTGGTTCTAATACAATGTATTGTGATGCTTCTCGGATTGGTATTGGGTGTGTCTTGATGCAGGGAGGTAGAGTGATTGCTTATGCTTCGCATCAATTGAAGCCCCATGAGAAGAACTACCATGTTCATGATTTGGAGTTGGCTGCCATCGTTCATGCATTGAAGATTTGGAGGCATTATCTCTACGGTGTGTCTTGTGAGGCATTTAGGGATCATCGGATCCTGCAGCACTTGTTAAAAAAGGATCTAAATTTGAGGCAGCAGAGATGGTTGGAGCTGCTAAAGGACTATGATATCACTATTCTGTATCATCCCGGGAAGGCCAATGTGGTGGGTGATGCCTTGAGTAGAAAGGCGGTAAGTATGGGTAGCCTTGTATTCATTCCTGTTGATGAGAGACCTCTTGCAGTTGATGTTAAGGCCTTGTCCTACCAGTTCATGAGATTAGATGTTTCGAAGCCCAGTCGGGTTCTAGCTTGTGTGGTTTCTCGGTCGTCCTTATATGATCACATCAGAGAGTGCCTGTATGATGATCTCCATTTGCTTGTCCTTAAGGACACGGTTCAGCACGGTGATGCTAGAGATGTTACTATTGGGGATGATGGGGTGTTGAGGATGCAGGGTTGGATTTTTGTGCCTAATGTAGATGGGCTACATGAGTTGATTCTTGAGGAGGCCCACAGTTTGCAGTATTCCATTCATCCAGGAGCCGCGACGATATACCAGGACTTGAGACATCATTATTGGTACTGGAGGAGAATGAATAAGGATATAATGGGGTTTGTAGCTCGATGCCTAAACTGTCAGCAGGTGAAGTACGAGCATCAGAGACCAGGTGGATTCCTTCAAAGGCTAGAGATTCCAGAGTGGAAATGAGAGCGGATCACTATGGATTTTGTAGTTGGGCTCCCATGAACTTCGAGGAAGTTCGATGATATTTGGTAATTGTGGATTGGCTGACCAAGTCCGCGCACTTCATTCCAGTTAGGACTACTTGTTCTTCAGAGCGGTTTTCTGAGATTTACATCTGCACGATTGTTCGTCTTCATAGTGTGCCAGTGTCCATCATTTGAGATCAGGGCATGTTGTTTACATCGCAGTTTTGGAGAGCCGTGCAGTGAGAGTTGGACACCCAGGTTGAGTTTAGCACGGTATTTCACCCTCAGACAAACAGACAGTCAGAGTGCACTATTCAGATACTGGAGGACATGTTACGAGCTTGTGTCATTGATTTCGAGGATTCTTTGGATCAGTTTCTACCACTCGCGGAGTTTGCCTACAACAACAACTACCAATCGAGCATTCAGATGGCTCCGTATGAGTCTTTGTATGGGAGACGGTGTCGATCTCCGATGGGTTGGTTTGAGCCCGGCGAGGCTAGGCTATTGGGTACTGACTTGGTTCAGGATGCTTTGGACAAGGTTAAATTGATTCAGGATCGGCTTCGCACAGCGCAGTCTAGACAGAAGAGTTACACGGATAGGAAGGTACGTGATGTTGCTTTCCTGGTTGGGGAGAAGATACTGCTTAATGTGTCACCCATGAAGGGTGTAATGAGGTTCGACAAGAAGAGCAAGTTGAGCGCTCGGTATATTGGACCATTTGAGGTACTTCAGAGGATTGGAGAGGTAGCTTACAAGCTTGCCCTGCCACCTAGTTTGTCGAGTGTGCATCCAGTGTTTCATGTTTCTATGCTACGGAACTATGTCGGCGATCCGTCTCATGTTTTGGATTTCGGTATGGTTAAGGTAGATGGTGATTTGACTTATGATGTGGAGTCGGTGGCCATTTTGGGTCGGCAGGTTCGAAAGTTGAGGTCCAAGGACATAACTTCAGTGAAGGTGCAGTAGAGAGGTCAGCCAGTTGAAGAGGCTACTTGGGAGACCGAGCGGGAGATGCAGACCAGATATCCATGCCTATTTGAGACTCCAGGTACATTTCTAGACCCGTTCGAGGACGGATGTTTGTTTAAGAGGGGGAGGATAAAACGATCCGACCGATTGTTTCGAGAGTTGTAGCCCTGCTCCCCCATTTACTGCTCATTTTATGCTTTTTAGTTGTTATGTGACTTGGAGGGGTAGTTGATTCGGGTCCGGTGAGGTTTCAGAATGAATTGAGAACCTTAGTCTCAAGGATGAAAACTTAAGTTGCGAAGGTTAACCAGATGTGGATTTATGTGTAGACGACTTCGAAATGGAGTTTGGATGATTCTGTTAGCTCCGTTGGGTGATTTTGGACTTAGGAGTGTGTCCGGATTGTGATTCAGAGGTCTGTAGTGGAATTACGCTTAAAATGGCGAACGATGGAAATTTGGAAGTTTGACCGGGAGTTGACATTATTGATATCGGGGTCGGAATCCAGTTCTAGAAATTTTCATACGTCTGTTATGCCATTTAGGACTTGTGCGCAAAATTTGAGGTTAATCAGACTTGATTTGATAGGATTCGACATTGTTCGTAGAAGTTGGAATTTTCTTAGTTTTAACAGGCTTGGATTGGGGTGTGTTTCGTGTTCTGATGTTGTTTGATATAATTTTAGGGCTCGACTAAGTTCGTATCCTCTTTTAGGACTTGTTGGTATAATTGGTTGAAGTTCTGGGGGCCTCTGGTTGATTTCGTATGGTTAACGGATCGAAACGAGACTTAGTACATTGCTGAAGTTGGGAGTCTACTGGTGTAATCGCACCTGCAGATTGTTTATCGCAAGTGAGAGCTCGCAGAAGAGAGCATGGCAGCACAGAAGCGGAATGGAGAGAGTAGGGCAGTGGCCACAGGTGCGAGGGGAATTCCGCACCTGCGTGATTGCAGTTGCAGACGAGGGGTCACAAAAGCGCAGGTGTCCGCAGAAGCGGACTGCTTCTCGCAGAAGTGAGTCCGCAAAAACGGAAGCAGGATCGCAGAAGCGAAAGCAGTGGAGCCTTGGCAGGACCACAGAACCGGTGGATTTTCCGCAAAAGCAGAACTGCATATGCGGTTAAGTTTTCGCAGGAGCAACAAAGGCTGGACAGAACCTTAAATTCAAGGGTTCGCGATTTTTCTTCATTTTGAACAATCAAGCACGAGTTGGGGCGATTGTTTAGAGGGAAATCACGAGAATTCTTGAGGTAAGTCACGTATGATATTTTTAGTCAATAATATTGAATTATCAATGAGTATTCTGACTAGATTATGTGTTTTTGAGGCGTAAATTGAGAATTTGAGGTTAGGGATTTCGAGAGTTTAATTTGGGGATTTGAGTGACGAACTGGTGTCAGATTTTAATAAATTTGGTATGGTTAGACTCGTTGTTGAATGGGCTACAGATTTTATGACTTTTATCAGATTTCGAGACGTGTGCCCGGGGGTCGACTTTTGAGTCGACTTTTTCATTTTTGATTAATAGTTGAGTATTTACCTATGGAATTGATTCCTTTAGCTCGTGTTGATTTTATCTAACTGTTTGTGGCTAGATTCTAGGTATTTGGACGCCGGTTCACGAGGCAAGGGCGTGTTGGAGGAGAGATTTGCACGATTTGAGGTAAGTAACGCTTCTAAACATGGTTATGAGCGTATAAATCCCTAAATTTTGTGTTATATGATTGTTATGGAGGTGAAGAACATGCTAGGTGACGGGCGTGTGGGCATGCACCATAGAAATTGTGACTTAATTGTTTCCCGTGGAGTTGCATAATCAAATAATCATGTCAATACCCACATACCCTCCACATGTTAGAGAAAGTGAGCTGAGACACATGTTAAAATCATACTTAGGCCAGGTGCCGATATTTTTTAGACCCATCGAGGTCGTGTTGATGTTAAATTACTTGTTTAATTCACAATTACAAACTCAGTCACATTTATTACATATTATGTCTCTGTTGCCATTCATTGAAACATCATATTATCATGTCGGGCTAGTTTACATAACGTTCTGAGCCCGAGAGACTGGAGAGGTTAGTGACTGAGTGAGGCCAAGGCCTGATTTTGTGTGATATTCATGGGATCGGGTTGTACGCTGTAACATGTTTTATTGATTTATCCCTAGATTAGGCTCATTATAGGGTTTGGGCTGAAGGAGCCCCTCCGGATTCTTCACACCCACAGTGAGCGCAGTTGATATTATATTGGGGGATGGATCTTCCATGGGCATGGATCTTGCCTAATTATTTATATTGAGGGATGGATCTTTCCTTTGCATAGATTTTGCCTAAATATTTATATTGAGGGATGGATCTTCCCTGGGCGGAATTAGCCTTATACAGTACTGAGTGACTGACTGTCAGTTAATCTTTATATTGAGGGATAGATCTTTCCTGGGCTGGATTGACCATATACAGTACTAAATAATTGAGTATTCTGATAGTGTGAGTTCACGAGACTCCCATTGTAGTGCACCCCATACTTCATGTACACTGGTATGTTGATATAGAGATGTCACATTCCTTATATCATTCTGAGTTGATCCATTTTTCTTGTATTGATTTATCTGTTGAACTTGAAAGTATGCCTACATTTCTGTACTGTAAATTCTATATCGAAATGTACCTGCTAAGCTCGTCACTACTTTTAGTCCAATAGTTAGTCTTGTTACTTACTGAGTTGGTTGTACTCATACTACACACTGCACTTCGTGTGCATATTCAGCCATTTTTGGGCACGATGGTCGTTGATTGCGGAGTCCTGACATTTGGAGATCATCGAGGTAGCTGTTGGGCATTCGCAAACCTTGACTCTCCTCCCTTATCTTTCATGTATTTTATTTGAGTTTTATCCTCTAGACGGTGTACCTGACTATATCTTTATGTAGATGCTCATGTACTCGTTAACACCCCGATTTTTGGGAGAGATTATGTATTGAGTTATGACTTCCCATCTGGTTTTAAAAGATTTTTTTTTAATTAAGCTGGTTTCATATCTTTCAAAGTTTTAAAGTATTGGAAATGTCTGAGTAGTCCGCTTGCCTAGAACTGTGATAGGCGCCATCACGACATGATTGTTTTGGGTCATGACAGTACTTTGTGTTGTATTGTTCAAGTTAGAGTTAACTTGAAGCTGTCGCAACAGCCTGTGGCTGGTTGAAATAAGAGTTAGAGGTAATTCTTAGGTTTACAAGAGTTTTGTAAACATTGTTGTTTGACTAAGTATTTTAGTGAAGTGTTGGGAAAAATCCTACTTGGAAGTAGGTTGGGGCTTTTTCATGTTTTGAGCCAGGTGTTTTCCACAAAACAATACTTGTGTTATTTAATTTGTGCTTTATTTATTCCGCAGTAGTAGAGTAAGAAATGCGTAGAAAAACCAGGTCCTTTTATAATCTAGGGTACATAAAAATTGGACACCACACAAATCACCTCCCACTCTTATGTGGTATTGAAGTATAAAATATCAACTGATATCATAGCGGGTTATCCTTGAAGAGGCTAACACCTTAGGAGAAGATAAAGATGAGTGCACCACTTAGAAATTGAGAAGATCTCATGAATACAAAAGGCAAGAAATGCCTTGTTTGTGGACTTGGTCTAGATGAGTACAGCAGAATCCAAGGTTGCTCCACTGCCAAGTAAATTTGGGACACAATGCAAATGGCCCATGAAGAAACAACTCAGGTGAAAATATCAAGAGGAAATCTACTGTACTCTCAGTATGAAAACTTTGTCATGAGAGATGGAGAAACTATTCATGAGATCTACACAAGGTTCACTACATTGACAAATGAACTAAAGTCTCCTGGAAGGATTATCCCTGAATATGAGAGGATTGATAAATTACTAAACAGGGTTTTTGCCAATCACATGGGAAAGCATGATCACTGCCATTTAAGAATCAAAAAGTATATCTATAATTCCTTTGGATGAGTTGATTGGAAATATCACTGCTTATGATTTTAGAAGACAAACCATGAAAATGGATGTGCCTAAGGAGGAAAGGAGTCTGGCACTCAAAATCACTGAAGGTTATGACTTGGAAGATGATGAAATGGCAATGATTACCAAAGATTTCAAGAAGTACCCAAGGAGAGGAAAGGGTTCTTCAAGAAATGGAATCTATAGCAAGGCAAGGGCTCCAGAGAAGCAGGTAAATGATAGATCCTACAAGTGTGGAAAAACCGATCACATAATCAAGAGCTTTCCTTTGTGGGAAATTGAATGGAAATAGGAAAGAGCTGAACAAAGGAACATGAATGTTACACCCTATGTTTTCGTACGTAAGAGTACGTCATAAGACAATTGATGTAAGCTCAGAAATGAGATCATTTTTGAAAGTACATAAAGTAAGTTAATCATGTTACCTTGGAGGTTACAAATCTTTAAGATCATGAATAACAAGTATCAAGAAGGTTGGAAAGCTTAGAAGCTATACGAAAAATAAGTTTCGTCGAAAGTCGATAAGTTTGGAATGTTATAACATGCACTTTGGGGTGAGACTAGGTTTATTAACATGTTAAGGAGGTTATGTTATGAGTTATTTTATTCGTATGATATTTGTGTGTTATGTTTTTAAGTCAAGCGAGTTGTGGAATAAAAGTTGGCAAAGGTCATCACAAATTACATTCAAAAATGTGTTGAAACTTAGGTCACATGTAGCTGAGCTTTTCTCCCAATATACTTGGAACTACAGGATGATCCACATATCAAATTGAAGATTTACGAGTCTAGTTTCTAATGCATTAAACTGTTTGTTAATACGAGATTGGAGTAGAAAGATATTCGTATTTTCGCGAGACTACGCAAGCAGCTCCCAATGGGACCCACTTAGGCGGTGGTCGACCTACTTCACTTTAAAAACGATTTGGACGACCTTTATTTCTCACTTTTCGACCCAACCTCGTCCCTACACTCCACCTAACCCTCCTAAACAGATACCATAAGGATTTGAAGTGATTCCAAAGTGAATAAACCATATTTCAACATCAAAAGTTAGTTCTAGTGAAGAACAACACCTCTCTCAGGTGGTGTTGACATTGAGGATAATTGTGTGTTGTGTTTGGCTGAAATTTAAATTTGTTGCTACTAGCTAAGGTGAGTATAACAGCCTACTAATTATGCTTAATCTTGCCTGTATGTTTGTTAAGTTGTTAGGATGATAAACTACAAGAAAATACTTGGATTAACTTGAGATGTTATTATTCTTGATGGATTGATTTGAAAGTTGCTCTTATGGACTTTAAGTGGCTGGAAATTATGGTAAATAAGTTGTCTATGATATTATCTTGTGTTAGGCTATTTCGGGTAACTTTGAAATTGAGTACAAGGTTGAAAATCCTTTAAAAGGTATTGGTTATTATACTGTCTATATTACTAAGTTCAAGAATGAATGATAATAGGGTTGAAGGGTGCTAAAGGGATTCAATCCGAGCTTGCCGCTCGTCGTGAAATGTTGATGACTTGTTAATGAAATATTTTGTACCCTATTGTTGATGTTGTTCTTATTTTATTTCTCTGGTTGTTGTTGTTGGTATATAGTATTGGAGGAGGCCCTTGTTATAGGGGATATGCTGCCCAAATTTACAGAAACGAGCTACTAGTTTAAGGTGCAGACTTAGCCTTTACTCAGCACCGATTTTGAACTGATTTTGAATCTTATTATTCTATGGTAGATTGAGTTGAGTTTTTTTGAAAAATTGCTTGGAAGGTATTAAGGACTCAACGAAGTTAAGGTATGTTATGGCTATCCCTTCTTTCCTTTTGGCATGATCCATATGATACAAACGAAATGAGCAAACGCAGAATTTTCACAAATGACTCTATTCTTAGAAGTACTTGGGGAGCCTATGTTCTTGATTCTTCCTGTGTCCTATTATGTCATCTATTCATGGGTCTCAGAAAATACATAAGTTGATAAATTTTATTTCATGATATTAACCGAAAGCATATTGATCTTATGACATCTTGAGAGATCTTATTGACTTACTTCTTATGTATTGCATTCATTTATACATGTACATTGATCCATGACCAGATGGTATTATATACGCGTATATTATATTTATATGGGGTATGGGGAAAGGTTATGGCGTTATATTCGCACCACCACCAGATCAGCTGGTATACGTTGAAGATTTCGCCCACAGAGGCCGAGATGATATGATGGGATGCCCTCACAGTTTTGATCATATTATTTATGCATATACCTATGCATGATATGACATTATGAATGTTTCATGATTCACAGAGCTATCCAGACTTACAGGTTGTGTTCTTTACTCCATGTTTCTTTCATGTCTTTTATACACTGCTTTCATGCCTTACATACTCGGTACTTTATTTGTACTGACGTCCCTTTTGCGTGGGGATACTGTGTTTCATGACTGCAAGTCCCGATAGACAGGTTGGAAGTCCTCCTAGTAGGCTATCAGCTCAGTGAAAGGTATTTGTGCACTCCATTTGCTCCGAAGTTGCCTATTTTGTCAGTATGCTTAGGACATGTATAGATTGGTATGGCGGGGCCTTATCACTGCCTTTATGATGTTTATGTACTCTTTGGGGCTTGTAGTCATATGTCATATATATGAATAATTGTATGGCCTTGTTGTCCTATGTTTTGAGTGTACAAATGATCACTTCGATCCTATAGGCTCGTATGTCACATGTATAAGTTTGTATATCATGTTGGGTCATCCTATATCATTTTGGTATGTCATTTTGGTACTCGGTTAAATAAGGCACCAGGTGCCCATCGCGGCCCTACGGTTTAGGTCGTTACAAGGAAGAAGAAACATGTTCATCCCAAGAAAGGAAATAACAAAGGATCAACCAAGGCTATGATTGCTGCTTAGGGAGATAGCTCAGATTTAAGATCCGATGATGATGATGATGAACGAGCATTACTGGCTATTGGAGAATCTGATGAAGAAACTGAGGTAAGTGTCTTTCAACTCAAAGACAGGATAAAGTTTCGTCTAAAGAAAGATTATCTGAATTACTACTAGAGTTGATTGATGACTCTAAAGATGTGAATAATGAAAAGGATCTACTGTCAAAAGAGTGTGTCATTTCGAAAGCAAAGTGCAAAAATCTGAAACTTAGGACTTGTGAAACTAAAAGTGAAAATATTGTGTTGAAGAACCAGGTTCATGCACTTGATACAACTGTTCTAGAAGTTAGATCTGAAAATCTAAAATTGAAGTTAGGAACAGGTAGAAATATAGATGGTAACACACAACTCACTCTAGAAGAGAATTTAGGTAAAATGAAAGATGAGTTGTATAAAAAGGATGAACGTGTATGAGTCTTGAAGGAGGAACTGAATAAGGTTAAGCATGAGCTAGACAGAACTTGTAAATGGAACAGGTCCTCTGATGCACTTTCATGGCTACAGGAACATCATAGTAGCAATAGACGGGGACTGTGCTTTGGGAACTCTGCACCTAAGTGGGATCCCAAAAGAAAGTACCTCACACTCCCTGAGAATAAAATTTGCACACACTGTGGTAACACTAGTCACTATAAGAGTGATTGCACTACAAAAGAAAAGGCAAATCAAAAGAACAAAAATTTTGTTCTAGGGAAAAATAGGCTGCCAAATTGGGCTAAAAAGAATTTGATTTATCTTTTTGCCTAAAGAAAGGGACCCAAACTATTTTGGGTTCCTAAGACTAACCCCTGATTTCCTTTTGCAGGTCCAAGTGAAGGGAAGCAGCCAAATATGGTTCATGGATAGTGGTTGCTCAAAGCACATGACTGGAAGCAAGAACCAGTTCCTTTCACTTGAGGACCTTAAAGGAGGTAATGTCTCCTTTAGAAATGGAAAGAAACACAAGATCATTAGGGTTGTAAAGGTAGGTAAGTCTGATTCTCACTCTATTGAGAATGTCTACTTGATATATGGACTGAAGTACAGTCTAGTAAGTGTATCACAATTATGTTATAGAGGTAGCATGGTAGCTTTCACCTCTAAAACATATTTTGTGATAAATCTTACCACTGACAAGATAGTTTCACAGGGAAAAGAGTGAATAACATATATGTGGTGGATCTGACCACACTTTCAGATAATGAACGCACTTGCTTAAGTGTGTTGGACAATGATCCCCTCCTGTGGCACTAGAGGCTTGGACATGTAAGTTTAAGTCAACTCAATAAACTAGTCTCCAAGGACTTGGTGATAGGACTGCCTAACATTATGTTCAAGGAAGATAAAGTTTATGAGGCTTGTGAAAGGGGGAAGCATGTAAGATACCCCTTTAAAAGCAAAAAAATGGTAAGTACTACCAAGACGATAGAACTGGTGCATATGGATCTTTGTGGACCAATGAGGACAATGAGTAGAGTTGGTAAGAAATATGTTATGGTTCTTATTGATGATTATTCTAGGTTTTTCTTGGACATTGTTTTTAAAATCTAAAGATAAAGCATTTGACATGTTCACTTCATTTGTTCGAAAAACTCAGAAACAACTAGGTAATCAACTTGCATCAATTAGATTTGATCATGGCACTGAGTTTGAGAATGCTAAATTTTTTGAATTTTGTGATGAGCATGGCATACATCATAATTTTTCTGCTCCTAGAACTCCACAACAAAATTGAATAGTTGGAAGAAAGAATAGGACTTTGGAGAAATGCACTACTAGAAATTCGAAAAAAACCGACCAAGGTCGGTCGGTCAAAAAACCGACCAAAAACCCGACCAAAGTTGGTCGGTTTTTCAAAATATGTTTTTTTAATTTTTGTTTTTACGAAACCGACCAACTTTGGTCGATTTTCTTTGGCGCAAAAATGCAAGATACTATTTTTGAGTCCCGCGAAATTTATGTTTCAAGAAATCGACCAACTTTGGTTGGTTTTTCAATTAAAATAAATAAAAATTAATATTAAAAAAACCGACCAAAATTGTTCGGTTAATTCGGTGGGTCATTTAAAAAATCGACCAACTTTGGTCGGTAATTTTACTTTTTAATAAAACTGACCAACTTTGGTCGGTTATTTTCGTGCGAAAATAAAATTAAAGAGTATAAATCAAATAAAAGACAGTTTTAAAATAAAATGTACCAATGGTCTAGTAGTAGAATAGTATCCTACCACAGTACAGACCCCGGTTTGATTTCAAGATGGTGAATCTTTTTATTACATAATTAAAATACCGACCAACTTTGGTCGGTTTTTTTGCAATATTAGTTTTTTTTAATTTAATTGACCGACCAAAGTTGGTCGATAATTTCCGACCAACTTTGGTCGGTATTCGTTTCTGACCACAAAAATACCGTCCATACATAAATGGTCGCGCTTTGGTCGATTTTTGGCCATTACCGACCAACGTTGGTCGGTAATGGCCAAAAATCGACCAAAGCGCGACCATTTATGTATGGACGGTATTTTTGTGGTCAGAAACCAATACCGACCAAAGTTGGTCGATAATTTCCGACCAACTTTGGTCGGTTTTTTTGCAATATTAGTTTTTTTTAATTTAATTGACCGACCAAAGTTGGTCGATAATTTCCGACCAACTTTGGTCGGTTTTTTTGCAATATTAGTTTTTTTTAATTTAATTGACCGACCAAAGTTGGTCGATAATTTCCGACCAACTTTGGTCGGTTTTTTTGCAATATTAGTTTTTTTTAATTTAATTGACCGACCAAAGTTGGTCGATAATTTCCGACCAACTTTGGTCGGTATTGGTTTCTGACCACAAAAATACCGTCCATACATAAATGGTCGCGCTTTGGTCGATTTTTGGCCATTACCGACCAACGTTGGTCGGTTTTTACCGGATTTCTAGTAGTGATGGCTAGGACTATGCAGTTTGGTAAATTGCCTCATAGCTTCAGGGCAGAAGCTGTGAACACTGCATGCTATATCATAATTAGGTGCATGACTAGACCTTTTGTTGAGAAGAGTCACTATGAGTTACTTAAAGGGATAAAGCCAAATATATCCCACCTTGAGGCATTTGGATGCAAGTGCTTTGTGCACAACATTGGAAAAGACCTCCTGGGTAAGTTTAGTCCCAGAAGTGATGAGAGAGTATTCTTGGGATATTCTTCACATAATAAAAATTATAAGATTTATGACAAAAGAACTATGTGTGTAGAAGAAAGTATACATGTTGTTTTTTATGAAACTAACATTATTTCTAAGAGGCAGGAACCAAATGATAAAGAAATTGGGTTGGTAAGAAACTCAAATGAAACAACAGTCCAGCCTAAAGCTTCACCACAGGAAGGAACAGGTGATGGAATATGTCCTTCCACCTTGGGCAACCCGACAGGAGGAACTGAACAGATAGGAACTGATCCTTAAACCTCGAGGGAACCTATCCATGAACATGTTCCTCAGTAACAAAATATTGAAGGAACATCTAGAGAAAACTAGTTGGTTGTGAAATCTTACAAGTATGAAAGTTCTCATCCCATTAGGAACATGATGACTGATCCAACCTCTGGAATCAAAACCAGATCTTCTTTAAAGATCCTATGTGCTTTTGATGCTTTTGTATCTCTTATTGAACCTAAAAATATTTTTGAGGCATCGTAGGATGTAGATTGGGTAAAGGCAATGCAGGATGAACTCAACCAATTTGAGAGAAGTCAAGTTTGGCATCTGGTACCATGACCCAAGGATAGAGCAGTGATTAGCACTAAATGGGTCTTTAGAAACAAACTTGATGAGAATGGAACAGTTACATGGAACAAGGCAAGATTGGTGGTTCAAGGATATAGTCAAGAGGAGGGCATAGACTATGATTAGACTTTTTCTCCAGTTGCAAAATTTGAAGTAATTAGACTCCTTGTAGCCTTTGCTGCTTACATGGAATTCATTCTCCATCATATGGATGTAAAGAGTGCCTTCCTCAGTGACTATCTAAAGGAAGAAGTATTTTTCAAGCTACCTCCTCGCTTTGAAAGCAAAGAATGTCCTAATTATATGTACAAGCTTGACAAGGCACTTTATGGCCTCAAGCAGGCTCCAAAAGCATGGTATGAAAAATTGTCTAAATTATTACTTGAGCATGGCTACAAGAGAGGTATAATTGATAGTAGTTTATTCTTGAAAAAAAAGGGTAAAGATCTCTTGGTAGTTCAGATATATGTTGGTGATATAATCTTTAGAGCAACAACTGATAGGTTAAGTAAAGAATTTGCTAAGCAAATGGGGAGTGAATTTGAAATGAATATGATGGGTGAGATTAATTTTTTATTGGGATTACAAATTAAACAAAATTCAAATGGAATTATGATCCATCAGCAAAAGTATGTAAAAGAGTTGCTTTAAAGGTTTAAAATGGAAAATTCCAAAGAAATTGGCACTCCTATAGCAACAGCCGCGAGATTGGATTTGGATTAACCTGGTTCATCTGTTGATCAGAAAATATATAGGGGGATGATTGGCTTTTTGTTATATCTCACTGCTAGTAGCTCTGACATTATTTTCAGTATAGGCTTTTGTACTAGATTCCAAGCAAATCCAAAGGAGTCTCACTTGAAGGCTGTCAAGAGGATCTTAAGATACCTAAAAGGCTCCACTAATCTTTGCCTATGGTATCCAAAAGGTAGTAATTTTGATTTAGTGGATACTGTTGGCCTATGTCTTTTAGTAATCTTGGCCTATGTCTTGTGTCTTGGGCCACCAAAAGAAAAAACTTTGTAGCATTGTCTACTGTTGAAGCTAAGTATGTGGCTGCTACCTCATGTTCTGATCAATTATTGTGAATTAAGAAACAATTAATGGACTTTAGAATTGATGTAGGTTGTATCACTATCTTTTGTGACAACACTAGTGCAATTAGTATGACCAAGAATCCGGTTCATCACAAATGAATTAAGCACATAGATTTTAGTCATCATTTTTTGAGAGAAAACTTTGAGAAGGGTTTGAGAATTTTGTGCCACTGATAAGCAAATAGCTGACATCTTCACAAAAGCTCTAAGTAGAGATCACTTTGAAAGAAACATGTTAGAATTAGGGATGACTAAGATACCTAAAAGGAACATGTTCTAACTCAATGATTGGTTAGATAATTTGTGAATTTTGTAAATAATTAGATTACATATTGCTCAGTCTAATACTTTTATTAGTATACTCTTGTGCTATGTGCTAAAATGTCTCACTGATGTCTAATGATATTACCCTTATTTTCTTGAAAAATTAAAACTTACACAAGAGAACTTTCTGTGAAGAGCCCGATTCATCAAAGTTATAAGGTATGCATTCTCCAATTCGCATATTCTGAAATAACTGTAATTGGATCATGATAAAAAAGGAGTTCCACTTAATCTCAACCTCCTTCGAACCAATCTGTTACAAACGTCCTTTCAAACTTAATCTCCCAACGTGATTAGACCTCTAGACTTCAAAAAGTGTCGTTTCACACTCAATCTACCCAACTTTATAATGATCTATAATTTTCATGTTCTTTCATCTCTCATGTTCTAAAAGACCAAAGCTTTTCAAACGTAAAACTCACTCAATCGTATTTTACTTTATATGGTGATTCAACTAGCAAACACATCTGAAACCCCCAAGACCACTGAGAACCCTTCATCAGCTCCCAAAGAACCAACACCCACACCTTCAACCACCCAAACTCCCAAGAAAGGGCGTGTAAAGATGCTTGCTCGCAAAATAGTTGCTGGTAGTGTACAAGCAAAGAAACTAAATGAGAAGTTAAAAGCCAGTCACGCAGAGGAACCCCAAATATCATTTGAGTCCTTCAAGTCTGCAACTGAGGGGAAGAACCAGTTTCATATGAAACTGAACATGTAACTTCTGGGTTAAAAGTTTCATCTGATGTTGTCTCTGACGCGTCTGAAACTCTTGAGAAAAGATTTTTTCTGGTTGATGCTATTGCTGGTGTAGACTCTGAGTCAGGATAAATAGGTGGTAAAAATAAAAAAAGGGAAAACAAAAAGTGGGTGAGGGTGTTAAAGTAGATGTGAGGGGAAAGGGAGAAGGAGTAGTGGTTGAATCTTCTTCACCCACTATTGTTGGTCTGACAAAAGAAACGGGGGGAATGATGTTGTATAGTGAGGAGGCTATTGAGGAAGAAGAACGTTTAAGAGAAGAAGGAGGAAGTGGGTCTGGAGATGCAAGAGCAGTGGAGGGGCTGGTTAGGCTGAGGAAAAGCTTCCAACAAACTGTTCCATCTAGGAAGGAACCTCTCCATGACCTACTGAAAAAGTTGTCTAATAGATACAATCAAATGAAGAAGAAGAGTCCAGGAGTTAAAATCCCTCGAACTTCTATGGGTGGTAAAAAGAGAAAGGATGTCTCTTCTATCCTTGTAGAGACTTCTCCCACAAGAGGAAGAACTACAAGGAGTCAGAGGAAGAAGAGTGAGGTTGACCTAGAAAAGGCCTTAGCTGAGAGTAAAAAGAAAGTTGTTGCTAAAGGAAAGAAAAAGATGGGTGAACTAAGTGAAACCATCGAGATAGAGGAGATATAACTGGTCCTTCATTATGAGGAGAGACTTTTATCCCCTGCAAAGTCTGTTGATACAGAAAGAATTCTGAAGGGGAGGCTCCTCATTGATTTAGAAGAGAAAGGAATGGTGTTGATGCTGGAGAAGTTGGAGATTCAGGGCTGGAAGGACATGGTCCTTCAGTTGGAAAGGAAGTTAGCCTGAGCAGCAATTGTGGAATTCTTTTCTAATTGTGAGATAGAGAATGGAAGGTTAAATAATGTAGTGAAAGGAGTGAAGGTACGCTTTCATGATAAAGATCTAGGGGAGATTCTAGGTATACCTGCTGAAGGTTACAATGACTATAATAAGTTAAAATGACCTAGTCTAGAGAATCTACCTACCTCACTTGCCATCAAAAAGAAATTTGCTGATAGGGACTTATATATATAACCCAGGACTATTTATAAGAGTTAAATGAAGCCTGGCCACAAAGTACTCTTTTCATTTGTAACAAAGTGGTTCTGCCCAGGCAGGAGAGGAGGCACATTACTACCTTTATGAACTTGGTTCTTATGGAGTGCTTGGACAGGGGGAGGTAGATAAATTGGCCAGGGTTCATCATCTAACTCCTAAATAGGGTGGTCTATTGCACTAAAACTCATGCCATCCCCTTTGGGTTCATACTCAATAATGTACTTGCTCACATTAAGGTTCCCCTCAAGAAGTGATGAGGGAGTATTCTTGGAATATTATTCACATAATAAAGCTTATAAGATTTATCACAAAAGAACTATGTGTGTAGAAGAAAGTGTACATGTTGGGGTTTATGAATCAAACATTATTTCTAAGAGACAGGAACCAGATGATGAAGAAATTGGGATGGTAAGAAACTCAAATGAAACAATAGTCCATCCTAAAGCTTTACCACAGGAAGGAACATGTGATGGAATAAGTCCTTCCACCTTGGGCAACATGACAGGTGGAACTGATCCTCAAACCTCGAGGGAACCTATACATGAACCTATTCCTTTGTAACAAAATATTGAAGGAACATCTAGAGAAACCCAGTTGGTTCTGAAACCTTACAAGTATGAAAGTTCTCATCCCATTGGGAACATAATAACTGATCCAACCTCTGGAATCAAAACCAGATCTTCTTTAAAGAACCTATATGCTTTTGATGCTTTTTTATCTCTTATTGAACCTAAAAATATTTCTGAGGCTTCGTAGGATGCAGATTAGGTAAATGCAATGCAGGATGAACTCAATCAATTTGAGAGAAGTCAAGTTTGGCATTTGGTACCATGACCCAAGGACAAACTAGTGATTAGCACTAAATAGGTCTTCATAAAGAAACTTGATGAAGATGAAATAGTTACATGGAACAAGGAAAGATTGGTGGTTCAAGGATAAAGTCAAGAGGAGGGCATAGACTATGATTAGACTTTTTCTCCAGTTGCAAGATGTGAAGCAATTAGACTCCTTGTAGCCTTTGCTGCTTACATGGAATTCACTCTCCATCACATGGATGTAAAGAGTGCCTTCTTCAGTGGTTATCTAAAGGAAGAAGTATTTGTCAAGCAACCTCCTGGATTTAAAACCAAAGAATGTCCTAATCATGTGTACAAGCTTGACAAAGCGCTTTATGGCCTTAAGCAGGCTCCAAAAGCATGGTATGAAAGATTGTCTAAATTCTTGCTTGAGCATGGCTACAAGAGAGGTAAAATTGATAATAGTTTATTCTTGAAAGAAAAGGGTAAAGATCTCTTGGTAGATCAAATATATGTTGATGATATAATCTTTGGAGCAACAACGGATAGGTTAAGTAAAGAATTTGCTAAGCTAATGGGGAGTGAATTTAAAATGAATATGATGGATGAGCTTAATTTTTTTTGGGCTTACAAATTAAATAATAATCAAATGGAATTATGATCCATCAGCAAAAGTATGTAAAAGAGTTGCTTAAAAGGTTTAAAATGGAATATTTCAAAGAAATTGGCACTCTTATAGCAACAGCCACGAGATTGGATTTCGATTAACCCGGTTCATCTGTTGATCAGACAATGTATAGGGGAATGATTGTCTTTTTGTTATATCTCACTGCTAGTAGATCTGACATTATTTTCAGTGTAGGCCTTTGTGCTACATTTCAGGCAAATCCAAAGGAGTCTCACTTGAAGGGTGTCAAAAGGATCTTGAGATACCTAAAAGGCTCCACTAATATTTGCCTAGGTATCCAAAAGGTAGTAATTTTGATTTAGTGAGATATGCTGATGCTGATTATGTAGGATTTCTTGTGGATAGAAAGTGCACTTCAGGTATGGCACATTTTCTTTGCCTATGTCTTGTGTCTTGGGCCACCAAAAATAAAAACTATATGGCTTTGTCTACTGTTGAAGCTGAGTATGTGGCTGCTACTTCTTGTTCTGATCAATTATTGTGGATTAAGAAACAATTAATAGACTTTAGAATTGATATAGGTTGTATCACTATCTTTTGTGACAACACTAGTGCAATTAGTATGACGAAGAACTCGGTTCATCACAAAAGAACTAAGCACATAGATTTTAGGCATCATATTTTGAGAGACAACTTTGAGAAGGATTTGAGAATTTTGTGCTACTGATAAACAAATAGTTGACATATTCACAAAAGCTCTAAGTAGAGATCACTTTGAAAGGAACATATTAGAATTAGGGATGACTAAGATAACCTAAAAGGAACCTGTTCTAACTCAATGATTGGTTAGATAATTTGTGAATTTTGTAAATAATTAGATTACATATTGCTCAGTGTAATACTTTTATTAGTATACTCTTGTGCCATGTGCTAAAATATTTCACTGATGTCCAATGATATTACCCTTATTTTCTTTAAAAATTCAGTCTTACACAAGAGAATTTTGTATGAAGAGCCTGGTTCATCAAAGTTATAAGGTATGCATTCTCCACTCTGCATATTCTGAAATAACTATAATTGGATCATGATAAAAAAAATGAGTCCCACTTAATCTCAACCTCCTTCGAACCAATCCGTCACAAACGTCTTTTCAAACTTAATCTCCCAATGTGATTAGACCTCTAGACTTCGAAAAGTGTCGTTACACACTCAATATACCCAACTTTATAATGATCTATAATTTTCATCTTCTTTCATCTCTCATTTTCTAAAAGACCAAAGCTTTTCAAATCTAAAACTCTCTCAAACGTATTTGACTTTATATGGTGAGTCAAATGGCAAACACATCTGAAACCCCCAAGACCACTGAGAACCCATAATCACCTCCCAAAGAACCATCACCCACACCTTCAACCACGCAAACTCCCAAGAAAGGGCGTGTCAAGATGCTTGCTCGCAAAACAGTTGCTGGTAGTGTACAAGCTAAGAAACTAAATGAGAAGTTAAAAGCCAGTCACGTAGAGGAACCCCAAAAATCAGATGAGTCCTTCAAGTCTGCAACTGAGGGGAAGAACCAGTTTCATCTGAAACTGAACAGGTAACTTCTGGGGTTAAAAGTTTCATCTGATGTTGTCTCTGACACGTCTGAAAATCTTGAGAAAAGATTTGTTCTGGTTGGTGCTATTACTGGTGTAGACTCTGAGTCTGGATAAATAGGTGGTAAAAATAAAAAGGGAAAACAAAAAGTGGGTGAGGGTGTTAAAGTAGATGTGATGGGAAAGGGAGAAGGAGGAGTGGTTGAATCTTCTTCACCAACTATTGTTGGTCTGACAAAATAAATGGGGGCAATGATGTTATGGAGTGAGGAGGCTATTGAGGAAAAAAAAAAGGTGTAAGAGAAGAAGGAGGAAGTGGGTCTGGAGATGCAAGTGCAGTGTAGGGGCTGCTTAGGCTGAGGAAAAGGTTCCAAGAACTTGTTCCATCTAGGAAGGAACCTCCCATGACCTACTGAAAAAGGTGTCTAATAGATATAATCAAATGAAGAAGAAGAGTCCAGGAGTTAAAATCCCTGGAACTGCTATGGGTGGTAAAAAGAGAAAGGATGTCTCTTCTATCCTTGTAGAGACTTCTCCCACAAGAGGAAGAACTACAAGGAGTCAGAGGAAGAAGAGTGAGGTTGACCTAGAAAAGGCCTTAGCTGAGAGTAAAAAGAAAGTTGTTGCTAAAGAAAAGAAAAAGTTGGGTGAACTAAGTGAAACCATCGAGATAGAAGAGATGGACCTGGTCCTTCATGATGAGGATGAGGCAGAAGAAGTGGAGGCTAAGACTCCAACTGCTAAGAAGAGAAAGACTTTTATCCCCTGCAAAGTCTGTTGATACAAAAAGCTCTACCTTGGCAAAGAATAATTTTGAAGGGAAGGCTCCTCATTGATTTAGAAGAGAAAGGAATGGTGTTGCTGCTGGAGAAGTTGGAGATTTAGGGCTGGAAGGACATTGTCCTTCAGTTGGAAAGGAAGTTAGCCCGAGCAGAAATTGTGGAATTCTTTGCTAATTGTGAGATAGAGAATGGAAGGGTAAATAATATAGTGAAAGGAGTGAAGGTAAGATTTCATGATAAACAACTAAGGGAGATTCTAGGGATACCTGCTGAAAGTTACAATGACTATAATAAGTTAAAATGGCCTAGTCTAGGGAATCTACCTACCTCACTTGCCATCACAAAGAAATTTGCTGATAGGGACTTATAGCTATAACACATGGTTGTTTATAAGAGTTAAATGAAGTCTGCCCACAAAGTACTATTTGCATTTGTCAACAAAGTGGTTCTGCCCAGGTAGGAGAGGAGGAACATTGCTACCTTTATGGACTTGGTCCTTATGAAGTGCTTGGACAGTGTGAGGCAGATAAATTGACCAGGGTTCATCATCCAACTCCTAAATAGGGTGGTCTATTGCACTGAAACTCATGCCATCCCCTATGGGTTCATACTCACTGTTGTACTTGCTCACATTAAAGTTCCCCTAAAGAAGTGGGATGGTAGCATAAGTAGAGATTGCGTTGGGGCCAATGCCTTCACTGATTGTGAATATGAAGTCCTTGTTGCTCCCAAAGAACCTGTGTTATCTAAGAGGGTGCATAAGAATAGCAAAGTGTGAGCATTGGAACAGGAGAGTGGAGCTAAGGATGCAGAGATTGAGAGACTCAAGAAGAGGTGGCTGAAGTAGAAACTAAGAGGGACTCTCTCAGGTCTGAGCTTGCAAATGAGAAAGAGAAGAATAAGGGAATTCTTCAAGATATTTTAAAGTTGCTTCAGGCCAGAAACCAAGAACCTGGTCGTTCCCAGTCTTAAACCCTCCTAGCCTAGTTTGCAACTAGTAACCCAAGTGGGATGTTGTTTTTTATCTTTTTGCTCATGGTTCAGTACTTTTATTTCTTTTTATGCTTTGTGGGTGAATTTTATCAATAATAATCACTACTTTTTCTCTAATTATTTGTTGATATTTCTTAGATGACTAATATCCTTAGATTGATAAGATAAAATTGAATCCATGATCGCATCTGATGTAGCCTTTGTGACCATGAGTAAGATCTGCTAAAATGTGGTTACTTAACTTAATTATGCAACTTTTCGATGATGCCAAATAGGGGAACATAAGTGCTTTTGGTTTGGACTGTGATGTTTATAACCTAATCAACCTCGTTCTTGGTGATTTGTGACTTTAAAATGGAAAGAGTTCTAAAATTATGTTGATGTTGAGCTTAGTTAAAATAGGTTCCATACTTATGAAAAGCATAGATTTTGTCATCATCAAAAAGGGAGAATTTGTTCGCTTAAGCAGCTTTTTGTTTTGATGATTGACAAAGGAACACATGCATGACCTAGGTCCATGGACAGTGTACACATGACACGGGCAGATGCAAGCACAAGG
>AWOL01S0071663.1:45989-66093 GCA_000715115.1 Nicotiana otophora | reverse complement strand
GAAAAACTGTGTGATTTACAAGCAAGGATTAATCGCATCTGGATAAGTAGGTTTCCCTTTGAACTTTCCGTAGTGAACTTATGTCGGATACACTCGGTCAATCGATAGATTTGATATCTTTGAACCGTCGAATTTTAGTGTATACCTAGACAACCGCAAGTCACACAATCAACCCTTAACCGTCTTTGGTTCTCATTTTTGTGTTCGTTTCAACCTTGAACACCACCTGGTTTCATAAGTACGCAGAAAACTGGCCTGACAAAATTCTCCTTGAAGTGGCTAACACTTCACACTTNTTTTATTTGACAATGTTGAACCGTCATTAATGACTTTGTTTGATCTCTTTGAACCTAGATCTTGGGATCTCCAGTCTTCTAGGTAGAGTTACCGCCACAATGACTTGTTCTCGGCCATAGCCCCATTCCCCTCGATGATTTCTCAACTACCTCTCTAGTTAGGCCTTTCGTAAGTGGATCCGACATATTATCGCTTGACTTTACGTAGTCAATTGTGATAATTTCTCTAGAGAGTAATTGCCTAACGGTTTTATGTCTTCGTCGTATATGACGAGATTTACCATTATACATAACGCTCCCAGCCATTCCAATTGCCACTTGACTATCACAATGTATGCATGTTGGTGCCAACGGTTTTGGCCAAAATGGAATGTCTTCCGAGAAATTTCAGAGCCATTCAGCTTCTTCACCGACTTTATCTAAGGCTATGAACTCAACCTTCATTGTAGAGTGGGAAATACAAGTTTACTTGGACGACTTCCAAGAAATCTCTCCTCCACCAATAGTGAATAAATATCCACTTGTGAACTTAGAATCAGTTAAACCGGTAATCCAATTTGCATCACAGTATCCCTCAATCACTGCAGGATAATTACTGTAGTACAAAGCAAAGTCCTGGGTATGTTCTAAATATCCCAAAACTCATTTCATTGCCATCCAATAAAATTGACCTGGATTACTCGTGTATCGACTCAATTTACTTATAGCATAAGATGTATCTGGTCTTGTACAATTCATGATATAAATTAAACATCCCAACATACGATCATAATCCAATTGTGATATGCTTTGGCCTTTATTCTTTGCTAGTGCAAGATTCATGTCAATTGGAGTTTTTGCAACTTTAAAATCTAAGTATTTGAATTTTATAAGTACTGTCTTAATATAATGATATTGTGACAATACCAGACCTTGAGGAGTCTTATGGATCTTAATACCCAGAATTAAATTAGCAACTCCCAAATCCTTCATATCAAACTTGCTAGTTAGCATACTCTTAGTCGCATTTATGTTGACAATGTCATTACTCATTATTAACATATCATCCACATATAAGCAAACAATAACTGTAATTTGAAACATTTTTAATGTACACACATTTATCACATTCATTTATCTTAAAATCATTTGACAACATTGTTTGGTCAAGTTTCGCATGCTATTGTTTGGGTGCTTGTTTTAGTCTGTAAAGGGACTTAACAAGTCTACATACCTTCTTTTCTTTACCTGGAACCACAAACCCTTCAGGTTGTTCCATGTAGATTTCTTCCTCCAAATCTCCATTTAAGAAGGCTGTCTTAACGTCCATTTGATGAATTTCAAGACCATAAACCGCAGCTAATGCTACTAAAGTTTGTATGGATGTAATTCTTGTAACTAGAGAGTATGTATCAAAATAGTCAAGACCTTCTTATTGTCTATACCCTTTGACCACAAGTATTGCCTTGTATTTATCAATAGTGCCATTATCTTTTATTTTCCTCTTAAAAATCCATTTAGAACCCAACGGTTTATTTTCAGGAGGAAGATCAACCAATTCCCATGTATGGTTGTTCAATATGGATTCTATTTCACTATTGACTGCCTCTTTCCAAAATAATGCTTCCGAAGAAGACATAGCTTCTTTAAATGTTCGAAAATCATTTTCCAATAAGAAAGTTATAAAATCTGGTCCAAATGAAGTAGATAATCTTTAACGTTTTCTACGTCTTGGATACTCCTGATTAAACGTACTTTCTTTTGTTTCTTCCCGAGGTCATTTAGATCCTTTACCAATCGACTCACATTCCTTTTTTATACAAATGTATATTTTCGAAGAATTCAGCATTATCTGATTCTATAACCGTATTATTATGAATGTCAGGATTTTCTGATTTATGAACCAGAAATTGATATGTTTTACTATTGGTCGCATATCCTATAAAAACACTATCAATGGTTTTCAGTCCTATTTTTACCCTTTTGGGTTTAGGAACTTGCACTTTTGCCAAACACCCTCACACTTTAAGATAATTAAAGTTGGGCTTCCTAGCTTTCCATTTTTCAGATGAAATGGATTGCGTTTTGCTATGGGGTACTCAATTTGGTATCCGATTAGCTGTAAGAATGGGTTCCCCCCACAAATTTTGTGGCAAACCAAAACTTATCGACAATGTGTTCATCATCTCCTTTAATGAACAATTCTTTCTTTCCGCAATCCCATTAGATTGGGGCATGTAAGGGGCCGTTGTTTGATGAATAATTCCATATTCTAAATATATTTCTTCAAAAGGAAATTCATATTCACCACCCCTATCACTTCTTATCATTTTGATTTTCTTGATAAGTTGCATTTCAATTTCACTTTTGTATTGCTTGAATGCATCTATTGCTTCATGTTTACCATTAAGTAAGTAAACATAGCAATATCGTGTACTATCGTCAATAAAAATTATGAAATACTTATTTCCAGCGCGAGATGCTATTGACTTCATGTCACAAATATCTCTGTGAATTAAGTCTAAAGGATTTGAATTTCTTTCAACTGACTTATAAGGATGTTTAACACAGTTAGATTCCACACATATTTGACATTTTGATTTGTCGCATTCAAACTTAGGCAATACTTCCAAATTAATCATTTTTTGCAAGGTTTTATAATTGACATGTCCCAAATGTATATGCCATAAATCATTTGACTCAAGTAAGTAAGAAGAAGCTGAAATTTTATTATTCTCAACTGAACNTTTCCATGCGAACTTTCCAGTGAGAGAAATGCTGACCGTTGAAGTAAGGAGGTCGAACCTGAGAGGTTCCTTCTTGAAAGAGAGCACCAACAACAGTATTGAATCCCATGATCTTTTCCTCACTAGCGATTAAGCAAGATTGTGAGCCTATCTCTGATACCAATTAAACATACAAGGAGGGGGGGGGGGGGTGAATTGTTGACTATTTAAAAATTAGTCGACTAGTACAAGTATTAGTTGACTGATCACAATGCAAAATAAAAGTAAGCAGTAAAGAAGAGTAAATAACACGCAACGATTTATACTGGTTCGGTACCGTTATGGTACTTACATCCAGTTTCCCTTGGGTCACAAGGGTTCCCTTAAGATCTTTGAAAATGTTACAACACAGATGGTTTTAACGCGTTCACCACCAACGAACAGTATCACACCTTGAGTTCTGAGTAATTGACATAACTCTCTTTTGTGTTCTAGATCTTTCTATCTTTTGAGACACTGATAACTAAAGATTACAGTGTTTGAACTAAGAAGTAGACGGACTTAGAAAATAATGTATGTAGTTGCGCAAGCCTTATTCTTGAAAGTATCAGCCTTCTTATAGGATAAAAAGAGCCGTTGAGTCTTCAGCAAAATCAGAGGCACGAGAACTTTGCAAAAGGGTTTTGACCCAAGGGATGCCTCTTCGAATCCTGCTCTTTGAAGAGTCCAGATTCGATTGTGACTTTCCTTGTCACATCTTGAATTAAGGAGCCATTTACGCCTGAAGTGAGCTTAATTCTAGACACAGAATAATTGCTGGCGAGCTTCTTTATTTGAGTATCCATGATTGGCAATCTAAGTTCCTTTGATTGAGGATGAATAAATTTGCTTCTCTTGATTGACCATTGATGTAGCAACAACATCTTCATTCGAATCCTGATTGATCATTATTTGCTATTTCGAATCCTGTAGCAATCGCATCTTGTTGAGCATCTCCATTCTTTCCTTTTTGTTAGTCCTGCAAATATAACATAAGTTAATATTGTCATCATTGAAACTTAAACTTAAAGCTATCAATATCCCCCTGTTTGATGATGACAATCAAGAAGGAGTAAACAGTAATTTAAGATACTTCCCTTTTAAGATGTTGCTCCCCCTGAGTTGTGTTGATTCCCCTGAGATTATGTTGTTTCCATCTTCTCCTGAATAACTGTAATTGCAGGTCCTCCTTCTGGTATTTACTCACATTTTTATCCCCCTTTGACATCAATCAAAAAGGAATGAAAAGCACACAGAATAATATAGGATAAAATGTACATACTAATAAGGCGGTTAGAGCAGCAGAAGTAGTGCCTTCAGCAGAGGCTTAGTTAGTACAGACCCAAAATATTTTTCTAAGAGAAACTACCAACAAAAATAAACATAAGCAAAAAAATCCATTAACTTCTTCCGAGGAAGTATTTGAGGGTGTTGATCACTTTGGTGCAGAAGGAGTCATAGGAGCTTTCAACGTCCTTGACGAGTTTGTCCATCTTTTCACTCATAGAATTGAAAGCCATGGTTCCTTGTCTCCGTGTGGCTCCTATGTCCATCCTGAGCTTGGCCACATCTGTACCTGTCTCCTTGGTGACGTCCCTAATTTTATCTACCTGTTCTTTCATCTCAACAAGAAGCAACTTGACTCCATCAAGGTAATGTTGAATTTGTTGAAGATTCTGAGAGGCAGTTGACTGAGAAGCTGGTTGATCATTTTGGACTTCAACTGGCGCTGGAGCACTTTCAACCTTGGCTTGCCTAACCCATCCATCATCACCCAGAGTGTACCCCGTCATTGAAAGAGTTGTCTTATCATAAGTACTGATGATGTACTTGGGTGTAAAGGGTGCCAAGTCTACTTTCATGACTTCTAGAATATGAGAGATGAGAAGACCATAGGGAAAACATGCAGCAGAGGAGGATATATCCCTGATACTCTCAATAATATAATGATGAATCCACACAAACCAATCAAGACGTTTATTATTAACTAGACCGTAGAGGACAAAGACATCTCTAGTGGACAAAGAGCTAAGGGACCCAGATCTAGGAAGGAGAGTAGTGGCAATCATGTGGGCCAAGACACGGTGTTCAAACTTAAGATTTTTGGGGCCATTGTCACGGGGGTTATCAGACAAAAAACATTTTGCTTCATCAAAAGACACTTCAAAGTTTTTGGGCCAAGAATTTTGGACAAACACATCATACCCACTAAACTTGGCGGAAAAGATTTTTTCAGATTGGTACGAGTCCAAAACAATTCGAGTCCCTAAAACCATAGATTCCAAATCATCTGTATCATTCATGAAAAGATTTGCATAAAATATTCTAACAGGTTCTTCATACACAGAGTTTCCAATAGTGTCAAAGAGAGGGGAAAGGTGCTGAAAATAGATAATTGCAGTCACATCACAATGAAGACTTTTCATAAGAGAGAGCTTATAGAGCGTCCATAAGCCATGGATTTTGAATTGTAGGACTCAAACCTTGCCTTTTCACTGGGGCCGTAGAAGATTAGCTTGTCCTCAGGACCAAATTCCAAGCGTTCCACTTTACCCTTCTTGCATGCAACCTTTTGGGGGGTTTGCTCCATGGGTCTCTTGCCGGCCTTTTTCTGGATAATGGGAGGATATTCAGATGATTCGCTGCTTTCAGTTTTTGTTCTAAGAAAATTTGAGTCAATGGACGACTCCACATCCACAGGCTCTTCAGTGTTAAGAGGTTTTTGGAACCTTCGACTGTGTCTGGTTGCGGAGGAAAGATTTCTTTTGGCCATGGTGTGAAGGGTTGTTTGGTAGAGAATGAGTGGAGTATTAAAGACGGAGGTTTTTTATTAAAGATTTTGGGAAGAGCGAAGAGACGCCTTGGTTAATGGAAAGGCCAAGATCAGACGGAAGAGATGGTTCAGAAGTGACTGATCGGCGGTACTTGCAATAATTACGCTTACACAGAAAAGTAATTAGATCACATATAAGTAAGGAAATAAAATATTCTAGTATAGGATAAAATATTTTAAACACTCAAGGAAATATTTGATTTACAAATTTGGCACAATGCCATTCTTTTTTCGGAGAAGGCATAATCTTTCTTCCAAAAGAGGTTTTGTAAAAATATCAGTAAGTTGAGAATCAGTACTAATAAACTCTAAAACAATGTCACCTTTTGCTACATGATCACGGATAAAATGATGTTTAATTTCTATATGTTTTTCTCTAGAATGATGCAAAAAATTCTTTGATAAACAGATAGCACTAGTATTTTCACAAAAGATAGGAGTTGATGTAAGAGATAAATTAAAATCAAGAAGTTGGTACATAATCCATAGAACTTCTGTACAACAGCTTCCAACGGCTAGGTATTCTGCCTCAGTCATTGATAGTGCAACACAATTTTGTTTCTTGCTGTGCCAAGATACTAATGCATTTCCTAACAATTGACATGTCCCACTGGTACTCTTCCTGTCAATCTTGTCTCCTGCAAAATCAGCATCTGAAAAGCCTCTTAGAGAGAAATTGCTAGAGTGATCATACCATAGTCCTAGTTCAGATGTACCAATTAAATATCAAATAATTCGTTTAACAGCAGAGAGATGGGATTCTTTAGGAGCCGACTGAAATCTAGCACATTTGCATACACTGAACATGATATTTGGTCAACTGGCAGTTAAATATAGTAGAAATCCAATCATCCTTCTATACATAGTTTCATCAACTAGTTTTCCATTGCTATATTCATCTAGCACAGTAGTTGGACTCATTGGAGTACTAATAGACTTAGCATCTTCCATCCCAAACTTTTTGATAAGCTCCTTGGTATACTTGCTTTGGCAGATGAAAATCCCTTTAGGGGACTGCTTGATTTGAAGCCCAAGGAAGAAGGTCAGTTCTCCCATCATGTTCATTTCAAATTCTCCTTTCATGGAAAGAGCAAATTCTTCACAAAGAACAGAGTTAGGGCTACCAAAAATAATATCATCTACATAAATTTGAGTAATAAGATTACCTGAACTGGATTGCTTAATGAAAATAGTTGTATCTATATTACCTCGTTTGAAACCTTGATTTAGAAGGAAAGAACTGAACCTTTCATACCATGCTCGAGGGCTTTAGTCAGCTTGTATACATGATTTGGAAAGGTGGCATTTTCAAAGCCAGATGGTTGCTTCACATGTGCGTCTTCATATATATAACCATTTAGGAACGCACTTTGAACATCCATTTTAAATAATTTGAATCCTTTGTGAGCACCGAAGGCGAGTAGTATTCGAATGGATTCAAGTCTTGCCACAGGCGCAAAGGTTTCATCATAGTCGATTCCTTCCTGTTGAGAATAACCTTGAGCCACTAGTCTTGCTTTATTTCGAACAACTTGACCTGATTCATTCAATTTATTTCTGAAGACCCACTTAGTTCCAACAACAGAAGAGTTTTGAGGCTTTGGAACTAATTCCCATACTTTATTTCTTTCAAACTGATATAATTCTTCTTTCATAACACTAATCCAATGAGAATCCTTTAGAGCTTGATCCACTTTCTTGGGCTCAATTTGAGAAATGAGAGCTACATGAGATTTGTTCTTTTGAGATCTCCTTGTAGTTATTCCCTCCTGTGGATCTCCTATAATGAATTTGTGAGGATATCCCGGTTCACTCTTTCATTCATTTGGAGTATTTACTGGAGTCACCTTTTCTTCGGTAGTCGACTGATCTGGCTGGGGTGGGTCAAGATCTTATGGTGGTACTTCAGCTGATTGAGTCTGTTGATTAGCTGACTCATTTTGATGATCCTTACCTACAATAAATGACTTAGGAGCACAGGAAATTTCCTCATCTTCAGGAATATGTTCATTCCTTGGGCGAGGATTAGTATCAACAAAAACAGCATGAATAGATTCTTCAATACATAAGGTTCTCTTATTATAAACTCTGCAAGCTCTATTTGAAGGAGAGTAACCAAGAAATATACCTTCATCACTCTTTGGATCAAACTTACCAAGATTATTCTTTCCATTGTTATGGATGAAGCATTTGCATCCAAAGGGGTGGAAATAGCTGATATTTGGTTTCTTACCATTCCACAGTTCATAAGGAGTCTTTTTGAGAATTGGTCGAATAAGACATCTGTTGATGATATAACATGATGTACTCACAGCCTCTGCCCAAAAATGATGAGGTAGAGAGTTTTCCACGATCATGGTTCTTGCCATATCCTGGAAGGTTCTGTTTTTATGCTCTACTACGCCATTTTGTTGTGGTAATCTTGGTGAAGAGAAGTTGTGAGAGAATCCTTGATCGTTGTAGAAAATTTCGAAAGCTCTGTTTTCAAACTCTCCTCCATGATCACTTCTGATAGTAGAGATGTAGTATCCCTTTTCTCGTTGAACCTTCATACAGAAAACTTCAAAATTCTTTAGAGCATCATCTTTATGACTAAGAAATATAACCCAGGTAAATCTAGAGAAATCATCTACAATAACAAAAGCATATTTCTTACCTCCTATACTAGTAGTTCTAGTAGGACCAAATAAATCCATATGCAGCAATTGAAGAGGTTTAGAGGTAGAAACAATGTTTTTGACTTTGAAAGATGAGCGAGTTTGTTTTCCTAGTTGACATGCATCACAGATATGATCTTTCGAAAAATCTAGTTCTGGGAGTCCAATAACAAGATCATGTTTCGATAGTTTTTGAATAGTATGCATGCCTGCATGGCCAAGTTTTTTATGCCAAACCCAAGGATCTTCAATCATAGATGTAAGATAGATTTGATCCCCAAAGTTTTCTAAGTTCTTGATAGTGTAGACATTTCTGTCTCTATTACCTGAGAGAATGATATTACCGGATTCACCTTCTATAAACTATCCATGTTTCTTAAAATGAATCTCATAATCGTTGTCACATAGTTGACTGATGCTGAGAAGATTATAGCCAAGTTCATCAACTAGGTAGACTTCATCTACATCACATGTTGAGCTTAAAGTAACTTTTCCAACACCAATAACATTTCCTTTGGATTTGTCACCAAAAGTAACCGTTCCTCCATCTAGCTTGGTGACTGATTTGAACAATTATTTGTCACCCGTCATATGTCTAGAACACGCGCTGTCGAGATACCATTTTCCTTTTAGATTCTTCTTGCGGTGTTCCTGCAAAACAAGATTACTCATTTTTAGGTACTTAGACTGCTGAGTGTTAGTTTGATTTGAAAGTTTTGGTCTCCAGACCCATCTCCTATTATTTTTGAACCTGCAATGATTTGAGGTGTGACCTCTTTTACCACAATAGGAGCAGGATGAGCTGTTAGAGTTATCAGTACTACTTTCAGCTCTAATTCTGTTCATGCAATTGTTAGTACTATGGCCATTTTTACCACAAAAAGAACAAGCAATTTTCTTCTTGTGATGAGCAGTCTGATTTGACTTGACTGGACTGAGACTCGTGATCTTTTGCAAGCCATTCAATTGAAACTTGGGTTCATTTACTTCATCTTGAAGAATATCACGCTCAATTTCGCACACTTCTAGTTTCAAGGCCCAGTCTTTCTTCTCTCTCTCTTTTTCTCTCTTGGTTCTTCTGAGCTCATTTACTACTCTTTCTATGTCTGCAAGAGCAATATCAATAAATTCTTGAAGTTCATAACAATTAGGGCATAAAGGAGTACGTACCTCACTAGTTCCTTCATCTGACATTGAACGAGGTTCTCTTGAGTCGTCTTCCTCATCGTTGTTGTCTGCCATTAGTCCAAGTTCTCCTGAATCTTCATTGTCACTTAGAGCCATGAAATATATGTTAGCAATTTCCTCGTGATCAGATTCTTCCTCATCACTCCATGCTCCGAAAGCTTTCTTCTTTTGCATGTTTCTGCTAAGCTTCTTTTTTAATTACTGACAGCCATCTTGAATGTGACCAAACTTTCCACATTCGTAACACCTTCCATCATTTTTATCCGCTTTATTGTACTTTCCTGAATTTGAACTTCCCTCTTCTATTATTTCTGTTTCTTCTCATCATGTTGGTTACGACTTGAGAGAGCATTGCAATGTTTTCATCTTGTTCCTGAATTTGAACTTCCCTCTTCTATTATTTCTGTTTCTTCTCATCATGTTGGTTACGACTTGAGAGAGCATTGCAATGTTTTCATCTTGTTCTACTCCTCCTCCTCCTCCTCCTCCTCCTCCTCCTCCTTCTTCTTCTTCTTCTTCTTCTTTTTCTTCTTCTTCTTCTTCTTCTTCTTCTTCTTCATTTTCTGGTTCAGCCTTGAAAGCAACAATTTTCTTATTCTCTTGAATTTGTTGTCGAGATGAGTTTTCTCAAAAGAAATTAGATCACCTCTGAGCTCATCATAGGAAAGTTTGTCCAGATCTTGACATTCCAATGCAATGGCCTTTGGCTGCCAAGTTGTAGGTAAGCTTCTGAGGATCTTTCTAACCTGTTCACCACTTTTAATAGGTTTTCCAAATGATTGGAGGTCTCCAAGTATTTTGCTGAGCCTGAAAAATATTTCTTCTACAGATTCACCATTCTTCATTTGAAATAACTAATAGTCCCGAACCAAGAGGTTTATCCTAGTCTCTTTCACTTTGTTGGTTCCTTCATAAGTGACTTCTAGTTTGTCTCACATTTCTTTTGCAGTTTCACAACTTCATATCTTTTCATATTCTTCTCCATTAATAGCATTGTACAGTAAATTTTTTTCTTTTGCATCAACAGTGATGACAACAGCTTGTTTATCAGTGTAATCATCCAAGTCAAGAGGATCAATAGATACGATGACTTGACCGTTTGCATCCTTTTTGTGAGAAATTGAAAGATTTCCCTTTTTGATCATATGCCATACTTTGATGTCATATGACATAGCATACGTTTCCATGCAAACTTTCCAGTGAGAGAAATGCTGACCGTTGAAGTAAGGGGGTCAAACCTGAGAGGTTCCTTCTTAAAAGAGAGCACCAACAACAGTGTTGGATCCCATGATCTTTTCCTCACTAGTGATTAGGCAAGATTGTGAGCCTTGCTCTGATACCAATTGAACGTACAAATGGGTGAATTGTTGACTATTTAAAAATTAGTCGACTAGCACAAGTATTAGTTGACTAATCACAATGCAGAATGAAAGTAAGCAGTAAAAAAGAGTAAATAACACGCAACGATTTATACTGGTTCGGTACCGTTGTGGTACTTACATCCAGTTTTTCTTGGGTCACAAGGGTTCCCTTAAGATATTTGAAAATATTACAACACAGATGGTTTTAACACACTCACCACCAACGAACAGTATCACCTCTTGAGTTCTGAGTAATTGACACAACTCTGTTTTGTGTTCTAGATCTTTCTATCTTTTGAGACACTGATAACTAAAGATTAAAGTGTTTGAACTAAGAAGTAGACAGACTTAGAATACAATGTATGTAGTTGCGCAAGTCTTCTTCTTGAAAGTATCAGCCTTCTTATAGGAGAAAAAAGAGTCGTTGAGTCTTCAACGAAATCAGAGGCACGGGATCTTTGCAAAAGGGTTTTGACCCAAGGGGTGCCTCTTCGAATCTTGCTCTTTGAAGAGTCCAGATTCGATTGTGACTTTTCTTGTCACAGCTTGAATTAAGGAGCCATTTATGCCTGGAGTGAGCTTAATTCTGGACACAGAATAATTGTTGGCGAGTTTCTTGCTTTGAGTATCCATGATTGGCAATCTGAGTTCCTTTGATTGAGGACGAATAAATTTGCTTCTCTTAATTGACCATTGATGTAACAACATCATCTTCATTCGAATCCTGATTGATCATTATTTGCTATTTCGAATCCTGTAGCAATCGCATCTTGCTGAGCATCTCCATTCTTTCCTTTTTGTTACTCCTGCAAATATAACATAAGATAATATTGTCAATATTGAAACTTAAACTTAAACCTATCATCAACGACCATTACATTCAGTTTAAAAAGGCCCTATGTGAGGTAACCTTTTCCTACAAACATCTCATTCTTACTTAGTACAACCTTATCAGATACAAAAATACACTTAAACCCGTTCTTAATGAGAAGTTCAGTAGAAACTAAGTTCTTCCTAATTTCAGGAACATGAAGGGCGTTGTTCAGAGTCACCATCTTGCCAGAAGTCATTTTCAGAAATATCTTGCCACATCCTTCAATCTAGACCCTTGCGGAATTTTCCATAAACATCGTTTCTTCGGTCCAACGTGAGCATATGTAGCAAACGCTTCTCTAACTGCACATACATGGCAAGTGACTCCAGAATCAATCCACAATTCCTTGGGATTTCTCACCAGGTTATATTCAGACATCATAGCACACAAGTCATCAATATCCTCGTGCTTTTCAACCATGTTTACTTAACCCTTCTTCTTGTCTTTCCTTGGAGCACAACAATCTGCAAATTTGTGTCCAACTTTCCCACAGTTGTAGCAATTTTCTTTGAACCACTTCTTGCTTGTGTTGCTTTTTGGTCCAGAAGCCTTCTTCCTCTTTCTATTATTTTGGGGAGCATCCTCAACAATATTTGTTGCCATTATTTTTGAGTTTCCACGACCTTTCTTTTCAGCAGCTTTGTTGTCCTCTTCGATTCTCAACCGAACAATGAGATCTTCCAGCGACATCTCCTTGTGTTTATGTTTCAAGTAATTTTTGAAGTCCTTCCACACAGGAGGTAACTTCTCAATCATTGTTGCAACTTGGAATGCTTCATTGATGACAAGACCTTCAGCAAGGAGATCGTGAATAATCACTGGCAATTCCTCGACTTAGGTAATAACATACTTTCTATCTACCATTTTGTAGTCCAAAAATTTAGCGGCAACACATTTCTTCAACCCGACATCCTTAGTTTTGTATTTCTTTTCAAGCGTAATCCACAATTCCTTTGACATCTCCACATTACTATAGACGTTATACAGATCGTCCTCCAACCCGCTAAAAATGTAATTCTTACATAAACAATCAGAATGATTCCACGCCTCAGTCACAAGAAAGCATTCATTGTCTGGAGTTTCATCAGGTAGAACAGGAATATCTTCCTTAATGAACTTCGGTAAACTTAAAGTCGTCAAGTAGAAGAGCATCTTCTGCTGCCACCGCTTGAAATCAATTCTGGAAAAATTTTCGGAATAGTCTGGTTTCCGTTCTCAGTCTTCATTTCTGTAAAAGAATGACACAAACAAATGTTTAATATACGGCAAAGTTTTTATATCTTCAAACCGAATAAAATCGGAGTAGAAAATCACGTAGATTTTAATCTCCAATGGAGTAAACAATCGCTAGGATTTTAATCTCCAAATAACACATAGTAAACCAAAAACAGAATATACGTTAAAGTAAACAAATGGAGTAGAAAACCACGAAGGCATTAATCTCCAAAATGGGAGTAGAAAACTACAAAGGTTTTAGTCTCCAGAATAGTATGTATAACACAAATGCAGTATATAAAAATTAAGTTCTTTAAATGAAGAGGTGCAACTCTTCAGAGTGACTGTTGTGACTGTTTGCGTAAGAATGACTTTTACGTAAAACAAAACGGGAAATCAAAAATACGGAGGAAAATTAATTTACCATTACAAAAACGGCCAATTTGGAAAAGCCGAAGCCGAAGCCGAGCCAAGCGACGAAAACAACGCGAGGCTTGCCTTCTTATTAACTCTTTAAGAGCTAGAAGAAGAGTTTCTATATATACTCATCAAAAGTCTTTTCCTTCAATGTCCCTTTGTCAAGGAGGTAAAATCAAATTTTTATTTTTCCATGCATTTCTCATTCACCCTCTTTTAAGCTAAAATAAGCTTAAAAAACCCAACAATAACATTTCATTTTTCTCTCTTTTTCCGATTTGAAATTTGCCTAAAAGTGTTATGCACACCTTCTGAAGCTTTCTAAACTAAAAAGCTGCCTGTCTTTTATCTTGATCAGCTCTCATTGCCAGCCTTCTATCAGAGGCGTCACAATTTCATTTCATAATATTATGCGTAGTCCCACAAATAATTTACATCTCAATGCATTTTCGTAGAGTAATAACTATTTCAAACTTTCGTATTATAGTTCGGCTACCAAACAACACCAAATATACATAGACGTAACTTGGTCTTTGTATTCATTCTCAGAATGTGGTTGCACGCAGTTCGCCCGGTATGACAAGACATTAAATCTTGGATCGGATGATGCAATAATTTATGAAACCATATCCAAGAAATTAATGGAAGACAACATAGTGAACTCCAGAAACACAAGTTACAATGTAATGTGCGGTACAGGTGTTTCAAGATTACACAGAAAAGACTTGCAAACGCAGTATTATACTTATCTTGATCACACGTCAAAGTTGGAAAATGTTCCTTTAGGAAAAAAGGAATATTGAAAAAGAAGAATATGGAAAGAAGTTGAAAAGTTTGAACTCCTAAGTGGGTAAAGCAAGCCGTCTACTTCAGTGAGTGTCGTTTAATAGTCAAAATGAAGCAAGTGATTGTCATGTGTCGTTGTATGTGCACACAGACTTATAATGTAAAGTTGTCTGACCTAAAAAAGGCCACAATTTGAGATTGACATTGACCATCTTTTCCTAGCAGAATTCACTATATGTAACTATCCGATCCACTATATGTAACTATCCGATCGATTATTTTTAGTTCTAGAACTCTATTCTTCTATTTGACACTTTTCATAGATTGATTTATCATTTACGGGATTGTCACGACCCAATCTCCCATCGGAATCGTGACGACGCCTAACACTACTTATTAGGCAAGCTAACCATTTCACAAAGGCAATAAACTAAATCAACAGAAATTTAATAATCTCAACAACGGTAATATCATAAAATATTTGAGAAAAATAACAATAACTCAGCTACACCCATCCCAATGATCTGGTTTCAACGAGTACATGAGCACTACCGAATCTCAAATACAAAATACAGAGTCAATACTCAATACAAAACAGTCTGAAGGATAGAACAGTGATAACAAAAAATAACCAAAAGAGAACTTCAAGATTTGTGAACGACATAACAGCTACCTCGTAGTCTCCACAAGCTGAAACCCGTGTCAGCCTCTATCAATCACCACGCCCCGGAGTACCTGAATCTATGCATAAAATGTAGAGTGAAGTATGCGTACAACCCATCCCATGTATTAAATAAGTAACAAACCTAACCTTGGGCTGTAAGCAGTGACGAGCTCGGAAGAAAGTCAGTGTCCAACACCAATAATCAATAGCAACTCATAATATAATTAAAATAGTAAAAACAACATAACTCAAAGATATCATGTTCAGCTCGTTCATAATTACGGAAAATTTAGACATGCTTTTCAAGTATAACAGTCAAAGCCCAATCTTTCTCCGAAAACATTAAAACATGCGTTTAACAAGGAAACTGTGGGTTTCCAAACTTTCAGCAACAGATAAGACATTTCGTTTACCAGCTAGCATGGAAAAACTGCATCTCTATGCCTACATGTCAAATATATATGTCAAGTCAATAACATCATAGTGAAATTCTTCAAGTACACTGTCACGACCCCAAACTCCCTCTGTATAACGTCGTGAAGGCACCTAATCTCTACGACTAGGTAAGCCTAATAAATTACGGAAAATAAACAAGCGAAAATAAAACTTGGCAACTAACAACAGTGGATAACTGAATAACTAGTAAAAATATCGCTCGACATGTACAATAACCAATACTCAATAAATACACAGTCTTTCCTAAAACCCGGAACATCGTAAGTCACAAGCTACAGAAGAAAACTAGTATCTCTATACACCAGAGTATAACAAAAGAAGTACATAAGGTAAATGACATGGGAGAGAATAGCGGGGAACTCCGAGGTCTGCGGACGCGAAAGATGTACCTTGAAGTCTCCGAACAGCAGCAAACACTCTCAGCTAATAGCGGGGTTGATAAGTAGTACCTGGATCTGCTCACAAAATATGTGCAGAAGAATAGCATGAGTACACCACAATTGTACCCAGTAAGTGCCAAGTCTAACTTCGGTAGAGTAGTGATGAGGTCAGGTCAAGGCCACTGGTATATATTAAATAAAGCAGGAGAATATAATAGTATAATAAAAGACAAGAGAATATAACAATACAACACACAGGGATAAACGGCAGGAGATCTCCAGAGATACCGTCTCGTAGTCACAAAATAAATATGCAGGGAGAACTCCCGAGGTACCGCCTCGTAGTCTCAAAAGTAAATGTGCAAGGAGAACTCCCGAGGAACCGCCTCGTAGTCTCAAAAGTAAATGTGCAGGGAGAACTCCTGAGGAACCGCCTCGTAGACTCAAAAGTAAACACCCAGCTCGAACCGATAAATATAATAATTAACAGCAAGATTTCTACAGTTATAATGATAAACAACAAGGAAAGCAGGAAATCAACTAGGCATGCTTCACAGAGTTCAAATAAGTAGTTAAAGCATGTAGACATGCGATATTAGATTAAACAGGATAACTACACACATTGGAATAGCTCAGTTAAGAATGAAAACAGACTAATACTCATTTAAATGGTATAACTCAAATTAACGAAAAAACAGGTTACTATTCGGTAAAATAAATCGGGTTTTATAACAAGTAGCATGTGTACGTACTCGTCACCTCACATACATGACCCTCACAAATCACAACAGTACCAAAACCTAAGGAGATTTCATCCACACAAGGTTAGGCAATCCACTTACCTCGAACCAAGCTCAATCAATCGGTAACAATGCCTTTTCCACGAATATACGACTATAAATGGCCCAAGTCTAGACAAAATCAATTGCATACCATAAATACGACTATAAAAATTAATCTAATTAATGAAATCAAAGCTAAAGCAAGAAATTAGAAAATCGCCCCAAAAAGTCGACCCGGACCCACATTTCGGAATCGGGTAAAAGTCATAAAATACGAACACCCATTCACTCATGAGTCCAACCATACAAGAATTTCTCAAATCCGACCTCAAATCACCTTCCAAATCTCAAAAACCTAGTCTAGGAAGTTTCTACCATTTTTACACAATTTCCAACTCAAATCCTTAATTAAAGGGTGGAATCAACTATAGATTAAGGAGATATAACCATAAAAGATTTAAGAACTATTACCCACAAGCTTCCTCTGAAAATCACTTGTATTTTCACCTCAAACCGAGCTCTCAAACTCCCAAAATCGAAATGGAAAATCAACCCTCGAAATCCTAATTTCTGCCCAGTAAACTCGCTTCTACGAGCCTTCAACCGCACCTGCAGGAAAACCATCGCAGGTGCGAAAATGACTTAAATGGCTGGGACCGCATCTATGATCTTTAGGCCGCACCTTCGAGCCCACTCCTGCAGTTTGACTTTCGTATCTGCGACCCTTGCCCAGTTCGCCCATACCACTCATGCGACCATTACTCCGCATCTGCGGATGCGCAGATATGGCTCCCTTCTCGCACCTGCGCTCACAGACGTTCTTGGCCAAAAGCACACCTGCGCCCTTCACTCCGCACGTGCGATCCCACACCTGCGGTTTGCCCACCGCAGGTGCGAAAACACCAGAACTCATATAGCTTCAACAATTTCATAAGTCCAAAACTCAATCCGTTAAGCATTCGAAACCCACTCGAGGCCCCCGGGACCTCAACCAAACATACCAACTAGTCCTAAATCACCATACGGATTTAGTCGAGCCCTCAAATCACATCAAACAATGCTAAAAACATGAATCACCCTCCAATTAAAATTTAATGAACTTTGAAACTTCAAACTTCTACAACCGATGTCGAAACCTATCAAATCACGTCCGATTGATCTCAAATTTTGCACACAAGTCATATTCAACATTACGAACCTACTCAAACTACCGGAATTGGATTCCGACCCCGATATTAAAATGTCCACTACCGGTCAAAATTTTCAAAATTTTGACTCTTGCCAATTCAAGCCTAAATCACCTACGAACCTCCAATTCACAGCCCGAACATGCTCCTAAGTCCAAAATCACCCAACGGAGCTAATGGAACCGATGAACCTCCATTCTGGCATCGTCCTCATAAAGTTCCGACTACGGTCAAAATGCTAAGACTTAAGCTTCAGTTTTAGGGACTAAGTGTCCCAAAATACTCCGAAACCAAAAACAAAACTTCCCGGCAAGTCACATGAGCAGTTAATAGGGGATCGGGACTATTACTCTCAAAACGACCGACCGGGTCACTACATACACTCACTCTCAGCACACTCACGATGCCTGGCATAAGTGCCCCTCACCATCACACACACACACAATGACATTTATCACTGTACGAGTTCCAGGCACAAAATTCCCTTCACTAAAGCACATATATAACTATGTGCCTGTGTTCACTATGATATCAAATTCCGGAGGGGGAGATCCTTACCCAATAGCTAATAAATAACCAATATACCTGTTGCAGCGTGTAACCAGATCTAAAATATCAATCCGTTGTGGGGTGTAACCCGATCCAAATAAATCCACTGCGGCGTGCAACCCAGTCCAATATAACTCACAACCCGGATCTATGGCCCCCATCAATCATCAATCGCTCAAGTCTAAATGGCTCACATCTCATAGAACCAACCCTAAACAGTATCACATATAGAAGGAAACAACAAATGTAAAATAACAAACAAATAATGTACAGAGACTGAGAAATAACGTGCAGATGAAGAATTATGATTGAGAATATGGCTACAATTAAGACAAATAGCTCAAAATACAAAGAATAACCCTATAATATCTCAAACAAATAATTACATATCCTACACATGATTTCTAACACGAATCATAGCTCAAATAATCATACAAGTAGAGAAAATGTGGATATAATGAGGCATGAAAGCAACCAAGTCCTGTAGTAGCCTAAAGTTTACCCATATCATGAATAACCAGGTGTACGCACACACGCCCGTCACTTAGCACGTGTATCAATCCCAAAACATCTCAAGTATCATAGTTCATAGGGATAATTACCCTCAAACCAAGTTTAGACATATTACTTACCTCAAAATACGTGAGTCAATACTCCAAAAATCCCTTCCCACGTGAATCGACCTCTGAACGGCTCAAATCTAGTCACAAATAATATAATATTATCAAATAATGCCATAGGAAATAACCCCAAACAATAAATCGATCTTGAACAAAATCAAAAAGTCAACCCGGGCTTGCTTCCCGGAATCCGATAAAGTCACAAATTTCAAACACTCATTAGAATACTAGTTCAACCATACTAGTTTCTTCCAATTTCAACTCCGAATCGAGGTTTAAATCCTCAAATTTTATTTAGAAACATTTTTGCTAAAATTCTCAATTTCTTCACTTAGATTCATCAATCAATCACTAAAATCAAGGTTGGAATCATGAATAATGAACAAATCCGAGTCAAAAATACTTACCCTAATCCAAATCGTGAAAATTCGCCCAAATCTGAGCTCTATAACTCAAAATGTGATAGAATAACCCGCGGAATTACAATCTGCCCATGCATATGCATCTTGACCGCGGGATTACAATATGAACCCAATATCATCAAAGTAAACTTCCAGTCAAACCTATGAACCTTCCAAACCTTCATCTTTCTAACTTTTGCCAAAAAAGTACCAAATCAACCTACAGACCTCCAAATCCAGACATATGTCTAAGTCCAAAATCACCATACGAACCTATTGGAATAATCAAAATACCATTCCGGAGTCGTCTACATAAAAGTTCAACTCCGGTTAACTCTTACAACTCAAGCTTCCAACCTTGCGACTAAGGGTCCCATTTCACTCCAAAACCTCCCCGAACCCGAACCAACCATCCCTGCATGCTATATAACAACAATTCACATATGCAAAGCATCAAACGGGAGAAACAAGGCTAAAATACTCAAAACAACTGGCATGATCGTTACAGGGATGCGTGATTTAGTTTTGGAGAAGTTCTAGAGTGATTTGGAACACTTAGTTCCTAAGTTGAGGCTTAAGGTTGGAAGAGTTGATCAAAGTCAACATTATAAATAAACGATCTTGGATTAATATTTTAAAGGTTTCAATAGGCTTGTATGATAGTTTTGGACTTGTACGTATATTTAGTTTGTGT
>AWOL01S0071663.1:0-45136 GCA_000715115.1 Nicotiana otophora | reverse complement strand
GGGGGGGGGTTAAAGTTCATTCGGCACTTCTAGTCGAAAGTTGGAATGTTAAAATTAAGTTCGAATGCTAAATTTTTGAGATTTGAGATTTTTGATTTGATGCATGATTCTTGGTTTTGATATTGATTTTAATATTTTGAGCATTTGGACAAGACCGTATAAGGTATACAGACTTATGAGGATGATCGAACGAGATCCCGGGGCTCGGGTGTGTTTCCAGGTAATTTCAGATGATTTTGAGCTAAGTTGAATTGCTGATTTTCTGATGCACTGCACAACATCGCAATCACAGAGTTGTGTCTCGCGGTCCCATAGAGGAGATTTTGGGCCAAACACTTTTGTGCCTTGTGACCGCTTAAAGGAGGCCCCCAATTTGCGTTGAGATGGCAGATGGTCCTTCGTAGCCGCGTGAGGTTCAATCGCGATTGCGTAGAAGGTCTTGATCGGGGGAGATGACTCTGTGCTTTTCTATTGCATGGAGTAGGATCCTGATCATGCAAGATCATTTAGGTGTGCTTCGCAATCGCGTGTAGTAGGGTCACAATCATGTATGGTCGTTTGGGTGTGCTTTGCAATTGTGTGGGCTGAGTCGTTATCGTGATTAAGGATTTCTGGCAGATGGCTTTTGCTTCGTGATCACATAAGCTAGCAGTCGTGATCACGATGGGTATTTTACTGGCAGGGGTATTTAATGCCAAATATTGGGATTTATATTATTTTCATGATTTTTTAGTCTTGGAGAGCGGGATGAGAATATTTTGAAGAGGATTTTCGCTCCAATCTTGAGAGTAAGTAATTCTTAGTTGGTTTTAATTATATATCATGATTACCCATGAATTTCTAAATTAAAATATGGAATTTAAGAGTGAATTTTGGAGATTTCCTCTACAACTTAAGAGAGTGTATTTTGGAATTTTGAACATTGGTTTGAACTCAAATTTTAAAATTAATCATATATTTGTACTTGTGGGTTATGGGCCAATGGGATTTGACCTTGGACTCGGGTTTTGATCATATGGGCTCAGATTGACTTTTCATTGACTTTTGAGATTTATTTAAATATTGAAGCTTTATTGTTTGAAATTGGTTTCTATGACTTTATTTGATCGTGTTAATTATTATTTGGATAGATTTGAAACGTTAGAGGAGAATTTCAAAGGAAAAGCGATTTGAGGGTTGAAGTGGTTCTGGAAGGAGGTAAGTTTCTTGTCTAACCTTGTTAAGATATAATTTTCTACAAATTAGACTTATGTGCTACATGTTACTTGATTTGGGAGTAACGTATATACGAGGTGAGGAGCGTATATATGTACTCTACGACTAAACGTTTTTTGGGTAGTATTTAGGCTTCTTTATGCCTTGTTTGGTTGTGTGCTCCTCTTGACTTATGTTCTATTTAATTGTATGACTACGTGAGTCTATTTATTCATGTTTTAACTATTACTCCCTATGTTCCATTTTATGTGAATCTATTTTCTTTTTGGTTCATTCCAAAAAGAATAACCCCTTTCTAAATTTAGAAATAATTTAAGTTAAACTTCTAATTCTACCCATTATGAGGAACTTCTACAACCACACAAATACTCTGGCATGTTTATCACCACAAGTTTCAAAATAATTCTATCCATATAAATATTCTAACTTGTTTAGGACCACAAATTCCAAAAGTCTTCATTTTTTCCTTAAACTCCGTGCCTAGTCAAAGAGGTTCACTTAAATTGGAACGAAAGGAGTATCTTATTTGGAAATCATAGGCTATTCTTGAGATTTGTTGATATATTTAATTTTTCTACATTCATACTTCATATCATGATCATATAGGCATCTTTACTTATTTTATCCTTGTGCTTCTTATTGGTTATATCTTGAGCATATGCATACATCCATAGAGATGGAGATTTTGATACAGATTGATTGATATGGCACATTGACACGATAGTTTATACCGTATGGTTATTGTACCACGTGGTTATTGTGATATTGATATATTATGGCACGATAGAATATTGTTCGTCACTTGGATATGGATTCGCCCCTCAAAAGTTAGGTAATTACCCATCTTACATTGGGCCCTATGAGTGCAGATGATACGCACACCGTGTTGATCATATGAGACATGCTGGATCATGTAGAAGCATTCATTTAAGTGTTATTTGGTGCATATCATCTTTATATGCGGACTAGCGGTTGAATTGTATTCTGACTATCTTGTTTGAGAAGTATGCTTATCCTATCTCTGATCTTTTGCACTTCATTGTTACACCTGTTGTTCTTGGTTGTTTTCTATGATTTTATGCTATTATGAACTGTTTAGGTTGAGAAGGTGAGTATCACTTTTTTGTAATGATCTTGCTACTATTTCTTTGATATTAGACTTGATCCTTACTAAGTATACGTTGTTTTGTACTCATACTATACTTCTGCATATTTTGTACAAATTTTGGCTTTGGTGTTGACGCTAGTGGATCTCAGAAGGATGCCTAGTAGCTGACTATAGAGACTCGAGGTAGTGCTTCTTGATCGACCGCAGATCCTTGAGTCACCTTCTACCCCTTTATCATACTATTTATCTTATTTCAGACAATACTCTTGTATTTTATGAGGCTCAATTATATTTCATGTTAGTATCTCATGACATTCGCACAATCAAGTTTTGGGAGTTGTTGTTAGATTCTTCGCATTTGGTATTGTTGAGTTGAGACGTATTTATGATTTATCAATTTTATATCATCAGATTATCCTTTATTGTTTTGCTTTGATTGGTTACTATTGTTGGCTTACCTAGCTAGTTGGGCTTAGGTGCCATCACGACCATTTGTGGAATTTTTGGTCGTGACAAAGTTTGTGTTAGAGCTCTAGGTTCATATGTTCTACGGGTCATGAGCATGTCTAGTAGAATCTTGTTGATCGGTATGGAGACGTCTATGCTTATCTTCGAGAGGCTATGAGACATTTAGGAAACTTTACTTTCTTCTTTCACTATCATACAACTTTATTTCATCCTAAAGATTGAATATTTACTCTTTTATTCTCTCACAGATGGTGAGAACATATGTGTTAGCAACGGTTGAGTAGGAGCTAGTCCCCCAGGTTGTAGCCGCTACTCAATGTAGAGGCTGGGGCAGAGGTAGGGATAAAGCCCAGACCAATGCACGTGCAACAACACCTAGAGATGGAGAAACTGAAACTAGTCGTGCTCGTGCTAGAGAAGCCTCTTAGGAGCCACTTATAGCTCCAGAGATGGATTATGTTGCATATCTGGTTGTTCCATCGGGACTAGCTCAGGTTCCCAAGGGTTTCATTTCTAGCCTAGTGCTTCAAGACACTATGGTTTGGATTCTTAGTTACTTCAACAGTTAGGCAAATGCCGAGATGATTCATGTAGTCCCAACTACTTCTTAGTTTGGAGGGAGAGCACATACCCTAGCTACTCACACTCCAAAGTAGGTCACTACTATGATTTAAACTCCGGGAGTTTCAATTATTCCACCGATTGGGGTAGTTCAGCCTATTGCTTTAGTTAGGCCAGAGATTGGGCCTGCTATATCTATTGATTAGCTAAATCGGATGGGTTTTTCCATAAGTTAGATCTTCTATAGTTTGACGGTGATCCCACAGATGATGCTCATGATTTATTGGATATGTGTCATGAGATTTTGTGTAGTGTGGGTCTTGTGTCATCCAATGGAGTTTATTTTACAACGTTTCAGTTGAGAGGGCCAGACAAGAGGTAGTGGCAGACTTATGAGCAGATCAGACCCGCATGGTCATTCTTTCTCACTTGGAATCAATCTTCTACTCTCTTCCTAAAGAAGTTCATTCCACTCACTAGGAGAGATGAGTTACATAGTCAGTTTAAGCACTTGTTGTAGGATGGTATGTCAGTCACTCAATATGAGATAAGGTTATTGGAGTTGTCTCATTATGCAGCTTTCTTGATTCTTACTGAGACTGAGAAGGTGAGAAGGGTCATTGAGGGGCTTATTTTTTGAATTAAGTTCAGTATGGCTAGAGAAAGAGAGACTGTGATGGAGGATTGAGCACATATGTGGTCAGGGGAGAGAGGCGGTGAAGGGTAAGATGCCTCTTCATTTAGGAGTATTCAGTTGTGCCTCGCTTTGAAGCAAGAGTTATTTTAGTAGATGCTACTCTATTAGGCTAGTTTAATCAGCACTTTAGACTTTTTATAGTGATCCAGTCAATTATGGTTCCCATAGTACTCGTTTGGGGAGAGCATCCTATAGTAGATCTCCAGCTTATGGTTAGTACGATGGTTATTCTAGTTGTCAAGGTCAGACTCGGTTCCAGGTGCCATACCAACATAGAGGTTTCTTTGAGTGTGGAGATTATAGGAATCTTAGGAGAGAGTGTCCTAGACTTCGGAGTGGTGTATCTCAGCAAAGTACTCAGGCTATCACTCTAGACACAATTGCCACACCACCTACCCAGCTAGTTAAAGGTGGAGCCCAGTTAGCTAGATGTGGAGGTCAATCAATTAAAAGTCATCCTAAAGGAGAAGAACATGCTGGCGGAGGTCAGACTCATTGTTATACATTGTTTCCAGGTAAACCTGAGGTGATGGCATCTGATGCAGTCATTACAAGTATTGTTTTAGTCTTTCATAGAGTTGCTTCAGTATTGTTTGATCCAGATTCTAGTTATTCTTATATTTTATATTACTTTATATCATATTTGGGTATGTCTCGTGATTCTTTGGATATCCCTATTTATGTGTCGATGCCTGTTGGATATTCTATTATGGTGGATCAGGTTTATTGGTCTTGTGTGGTTACTATTAATGGCTAAGATGTGATGATTGATCTCTTATTGTTGGTCATGGTAGATTTTGAGGTAATTTGTGGCATGGATTAGTTATCTCGGTACCATGCTATCTTAGATTGTCATGCCAAGATAATGTCTTTAGCTATTCGAGGGTTGCCTAGATTAGAGTGGGGAAGGTCATTTGGTCATTCTATAGATAGGGTGATTTCATTGAAGGCTCATCATATGATTAAGAAAGGATGTCTAGCATATTTAGCTTTTATTCGAGAATCTAGTGTAGAGATTCCTCTTATGAATTCTATATCGGTTGTGAGAGAATTCTTGTAGGTGTTCCCTACAAACTTATTAGGTATGCCACTAGATACGGATATTGGTTTTGGTATTGACTTGGTCCCGACACTCGGTCATATCTATTCCATCGTACCATATGGATCCAACTGAATTAAAAGAGTTGAATGAGCAGTTGTACGATTTACTTGGAAAGGGGTTCGTTAGACCTTGTGCTTCTCCTTGGGATGCACCAGTGTTATTTATGAAGAAGAAAGATGGTACTATAAGGATGCACATTGATTATAGGTAGTTGAACATAGTTAATATCATTAACAAATATCTGTTACCTCATATTGATGATTTGTTCTATTAGCTTCAAGGTGCTAAGGTGCTCTCTAAGATTGAATTGAGGTCAGGATATGATCAGGTGAAGATTAAGGCTTTAGATATCCCTAACATGAATTTTAGGACTCGTTATGGTCATTATAACTTCTTTGTGATATCATTTGGTATGACTAATGCTCCAACGACATTCATGGATTTGATGCACTGATGTTCGAGCCTTATTTTGGCTATTTTGTGTTAGTGTTCATTGACGACATCTTGGTTTACTCTCGTAGTAGGGAGGAGCATGAGCAGGATGCGAGGATTTTGCTTCAGAACTTGAAGGGGAAACAACTTTATGCTAATTTTTCTAAGTGTGAGTTTTGGTTAGATTCAGTTGCATTATTAGGTCACATACTATCTGATTACAGTATTAAGGTTGATCCCAAGAAGATTGAGTTTGTTTAGAGTTGGCCTAGACCTGCTACAACTACAGAGATTAGGAGTTTCTTGGGTTTAGCAGGCTACTATCATCATTCTGTAGGGGGTTTTCATCCATTGTAGCACTGTTGACTAAGTTGACTCAGAAATGTCTTCTTTTTAGATGGTCTGATAAATGTGAGGAGAATTATCAGATGCTCAAGGTTGCTATGATTGCAACCCCAATATTGTTATTGTCCACATGTTTAGGGTCATACACGGTATATTGTGATATTTCATACATTGGTCTAGGTGCAGTGTTGATGCAAGATGGTAGGGTGATAGCTTTTGCATCATGACAGTTAAAGACTCATGAGAAAAATTATCAAGTTCATGATTTGGAGTTGGCAGTTATTGTTCGTGCACTTAAGATTTGGAGGCATCACTTGTATGGTGTGTCATGTGAGGTTTATACTGATCATCGAGGTCTTCAGCACTTGTTCAAGTAGAAGGATTTGAATCTGAGGCAATGGAGGTGGTTTTAGTTGCTCAGGATTATGATATCACTATTTTGTATCATTCGGGTAAGGAAAATATGATAATTTATGCCTTGAGTTGAAAATCAGAGAGTATTGGTAGTTTTGTTGCTCATTCCAACTGAGGAGAGGCCTTTGGCTATTGATGTTTAGGCCTTAGTCAAATAGGTTTGTGAGATTGGATATTTTTTAGCATAATAGAGTTCTTCCTTGTGTTGTTGCACAATCGTCCTTGTTTGAGTGCATTAAGCTCACTGGTATGATGGTCCTCATTTGGTATTGTTTATTTACACAGTGCAGAGAAGTGGTGCTAAGAAGGTGGTTTTTGGAGATAATGGTGTTATGCGACTTCAGGGTCGACTTTGTGTTCCTAATATTGACGTTTGAGGAAATTGATACTTCATGAGGCTCACAGATTTTGATATTCTATTCATCCAGGTGTTATTAAGATGTGTCGTGACTTGAAGCAACACTATTGGTGGCAGGGGATAAAGAAGGACATTGTTAGTCATGTTTTACAGTGTTTGAATTGCAGTAAGTTAAGTAAGAACATCAGAAACCAGGTGGTTTGACTTAGAAGATGGTTATCCCGGGATAGAAATGAGAGCGTATCACTATGACTTTGTGGTAGGGTTACTAATTGATGAAGAAGTTTGATAATGTTTGGGTCATTATGGATAGGCTGACCAAGTTCGCGCACTTTATACCAGTGTTGACTACTTATACTTCGGAGATGTTGGCCTAAATTTACATGAAGGAGGTAGTTCATTTGTATGGCGTACCTACTTCTATCATTTCAGACTGTGGCACTAAGTTAACATCTCACTCTTGGAAAGTAGTATGACGGGAGTTGGGTAACAAGCCAGGATTAACATAGCTTTTCACCCACATATAGGTGGCTAGTCCGAGCAGACTATTCTAACTCTTGAAGACATGTTGAAATCTTGTGTGATCAACTTTGAAGGTCACTGGGGTCAGATCTTACTTTCGGTAGAGTTTACTTATAAGAACGTTATCTTCCAATATTTAGATGGATCCATATAAGTCTTTGTATTATAGATGGTATCGTTCCTATGTTGGATGGTTTGAGCTTGATGAGGCTAGGTTGTTGGAATAAATTTAGTACGTGATACTTTAAGGAAGGTAAAATTGACTCAAGAACAACTTTGGACAACTTAGAGTAGGCAGAAGAGTTATGCAAATAACAAAATTTATGATGTGGCATTTATGGAGAGTGAGAAAGTACTTTTAAAAGTTTCACCCATGAAGGGCGTGATGAGATTTGTAAAGAAGGGAAAGTAGAGTTCGAGGTTTATCGGACCATTTATGGTGTTGGAGAGAGTTGGTGAGGTTGCCTACAGGCTTGATTTGCATCCTGGGATATCAGGGTATATTCGGATTTTTATGTTCTATGCTTTGAAGGTATAATGAAGATAAGTCATATGTTTTGGACTTCAGTATAGTGCATTTAGATGAGAATTTGTCCTATGAGAAAGAGCCAATAACTATTTTGGACAAGTAGGTTCGAAAGTTAAGGTTAAAGGAGATCGTTTCAATAAAGATGCTTTGGAAAAGACAACCGAGTAAGGAAGCTACTTTGGAAATTGATCCAGATGTGAGAAGCACATATCCACACCTTTTCGGCAGCCCAGGTACATCTCTAAACTCATTCGAGAATGAATATTTATTTAATATGTGGAGAATATAATGACCCGATCGGTCGTTTTGAGTTTTAGAATTCCAGCCCCCTATTTGAGACTACCCTTAGGTTGATTTAATGATTTATGACTTTCAAGGATGGGTGATTTGCTTTCTGAGAGGTTAGGCAATGATTTGGAGTGCTTAGTTCCTAAGTTGAGGCTTAAGGTTGGAAGAGTTGACTAAAATTAATAGTATGGATAAACGATCCTGGATTGATATTTTGAAAGTTACAATAGATTTGTATAATGATTTTTGACTTGTACGTATGTTTATTTCGAGTCTCGATTGGCTCCGGTTGATTTGGCGCTTCTAGTCGAAATGTTGATCTTAAGAGAATTTAAGAATTTTGGTTTGATGCATGATTCTTGGGTTTGTTAGTATTTATAGTGTTTTGATCCTTTGTACAAGCTCGTATAGAGTACATGAACTTGTTAGGATGATTGGACGGGGTCTCGGGAGCTCAAGTGAGTATCAGGGTGGTTTTTACTTATTTTGAGCTAAATAGATTGCTGAGTTTTTGATGCATAGCAGTGCATCGCGATCACATGGAAGAAATTTAGGGGCCAACACTTTCGTGCTTTGTGATCGCATGGAGGAGGATCGCGATTGCGATTAAAGATTTCTTGCAGAGAGCTTATGCTTCACGATCGCGTGAGCTGGCAGTCCTCGATTGCAATGTGCAAGCAAGGGTATTTAAAATCCAGATTTTGGGATTTAGCTCATTTTCACAATTTTTGAGTCTTGGAGAACAAGAAGAGGATATTCTGAAGAGAGATTTTACTCCAATCTTGAGGGTAAGTAATTCTTAATTGGTTATGATCCTATATCTTGATTCTCCATGGATTTCTTCACCTAAAACATGGAATTTAAGAGTAAAATTTTAGGAATTTTATCTACAACTTAAGAGTGTGTATTTTAGAATTGTAAACACCAATTTGAACTCGAATTTAGAAACTAATTACATATTTCGACTTGTAGAGTTATGGGTTAATGTGTTTTTGACCTTGGACTCGAGTTTTGACTATATGGGCCATGTTGACTTTTTGTTAACTTTTAAGATTTGTTTAAAGATTGAAACTTTATTATTTGACATTGGTTTCCATGATTTCATTAGAAAAAGCGGTATTTGAGGGTTGAAGCGGTTCTGAGAGGAGGTAAGTCTCTTGTCTAACCTTATTAAAAGTAATGTTTTTACAAATTGGACTTATGTGCTACATGATAATTGATTTGGAAGTGACATATGCGAGGTGACCAGCGTATATACGTACACTATGGCTAAACCATGTTTAGTTAGTTTTAAGTTTCTTTATGCCTTGTATGATGGTGTGTTCCTCTTGACTTATGATCTATTTGATTGCATGATTCCATGAGCCTATTTCTTCATGCTAGATTATGTTTTAGCCTATGACATCTTATTTGGGCATGATAGGCTATTTTTTAGATTTGTTGATATGCTTGATTTAGTTGTAGTCATACTTTATAACATGAGCACACATCCACATCTTTATTTATTTTGTCCTTGTGCTTCTTATTGATTATTTCTTGAGAATATGCATATATCCTTAGAGATGGAGATGTTGATACAGATTGATATGATTATGGAATATTTGGACATTTGATGGTTGATATTATTATGGCACAATGGGTTATACTGTGCGGTTATTGTGATATTGATATATTATGGCATGATGAATTATGTGCGGCGCTTGAATATCGATCGGTTCTTCCATAATTAGGTGATTATCCATGTTACACTTGGCCCTATGAGTGTAGGTGATACGCGTATCGTGTTGAGCACTTGGGACGTGTTGGATGATGTTGGAGCCGATGGGATGTTCTAGATATTGGTTATTGATTAAGTCTTGAGCGTGCATGTTTATCTTAGACCCATGTAGAAGCATTCGTATTAGTGTTACTTGGTACATATCATCTTTAGATGCAATCTTAGTGATTGAATTATGTTCTAGTTATCTTTTTTGAGAAGCATGCTTATACTATATCTGATTTTTGGTACTTCATTGTTACACATGTTATTCTTGGTTATTTTCTATGATTTTATACTATTATGGATTGTTCATATTGAGAAGGTGAGTATCATATTTTTGTAAAAATCTCGGCACTACTTATACGAGATTGGACTTGATATTTACTGAGTACACGCTATTTTATACTCATACTATACTTCTGTACTTTTGTGCAGATTCTGAAATTAGCCCTAGTGAATCTTAGGAGGTTGCCCAGTAGCTCACTCACGAGACTCGAGGTAATATTGTTTGATTGAATGCAGACCCTTGAAGTCACCTTCTACCCCTTTATCATACCGTTTATCTTACTTCAGATTTTACTCTTGTATTTTATCTTAGTAGCTCATGACCTTCATCCTATCGAGTTTTGGGAGTTATTGGACTTTTCACATTTGATATTGTTAAGTTAAACGTGTTTATGCTTTTTCTATGTTATGTTAGCAGATTGTCCTTTATTATCTTGCTTTGGTTGGTTATTATTGTTGGTTTACCTAGCCAGTTGGGAATAAGCACCACCACAACCACTAGCAGAATTTTAGGCCGTGGTAGTATATTATAAGAACTTAAATTATATAAGTACATGAATAATGTGAATATTTTATATTAATTAATAGTTTAACTTGTTATAGGATGTTAATTAAATTTTTATCAAGTTATCGATTAATGTTTTTCATATAAATTACTTATAATTACTTTATAGGTAATGTAATTATATTGTATAAATTTTTTACACTATCAATATATAAAAAGCTAAACTATTCTAATTAATGACTTGTGTATTATAAATTATCATCATCATCACTCTATCTTTTTAATAGGTTCCTCCAAAATATGTTTCCAAATATTTTTGTTGATGTCAATGTATCATTGTCGGCTAATGGAAAAAACAAGTACTATCAGATTATGCAAGCATTAAGGTCTTGAAGAATGTTCATAGCCCACATATTTTGAAGATATTATTGGAGTCTTGTCACTAGGAAAATGTTCCTGAACCAATATTTTGCATTTTTGCGTTATGGTAAGGGTAATGATTGTAATTACACAAGCAAAAGAAGTTATCAGATACAAGTAAAAACTTTTCTTTTAGTGCAAATCGAAGAATGCGGTGTGCATCCAACAAGGGAAGGAAAAGATTGGAGTGATTGAAAAGGAAACCAAAAAGATATGTTATTTTGGGTGCTTAACTACCAACTTACGCCCTTTTTGAAAAATTGTAGCACCATGAGAATTCTGTGGAACTTGCGTGAACATATTGGGTGGATTAATTCAAGGACATCTTCTCACCATTTGCCTTTTCTATTTAATTGAATCTACAAAAGTTCAAGAAAAAAAATCTACAAAAGTTGGCTCATTCCATTGGTGCTAATGGAATCCAAGAAAGCATTTCTATCCACTAATCACAGTTTTCTTGGTTGGATCCAGAATTTAAAGATTACGGGTACCACATTATTTTGAAGGTAAACGTAATATTTTTTACACGGTCCAAATAGGATAAATATTTAGCCAATTTGATAAACTTTGCGCTTCGGTTCGGATTATTCATCTTTTCAATTTATATAGACAGATAGATCGAATGAAAAAATATAATATAAATATGACAACTCGGGCTCAAAGCATTAAACTTTCAATAATATCACCAATATCATAAATTGTGTTCTACATAAAAAATATAGAAAGACAACTAACTTATTCCATTTTATAGCACTTGACAATATCTTCCAATAAACAAAATGCTACTATAATCAATTGGACATAATTATTTATTTCCCTGACAAGATAATATGACCACGAAGAAACAAAAACAGACATATTGAGCAGTTCTAAGTTCCAACATAATAGCTTTTTACTTCACAATAGGCACCAACAACAATAACAACAACAACCCAGTATAATCCCACTAGTAGGGTCTGGGGAGGATAGTGTGTACGTAGACCTTACCCCTACCCTGGGGTAGAGAGGCTGTTTCCAAATGACCCTCGGCATTCTTCCCTCCAAGAACTCCCCACCTTGCTCTTGGGGTGACTCGAACTCACAACCTCTTGATTGGAAGTGGAGGGTGCTTACTATCATAGCAACCCGCCTTGTCACACAATAGGCACCAAGCTAAGGTAAATTAAAATTCATGACTTGTGACCAAAATGGCATTTAGTATCATTCTATTAAAATCTACTATAAAGGAAATTCAGCAAACACTTGGTAGGAAATAACCCATAGAAATCAACAAAGAGAGACTAAGAGTAAGAGCCTCTCAATTGGCTGTTGGAGGATGACAGTGGCAACTGGCAAAAGGGATGGGAAGATGGTCTATGGGCGAGGGTTTTTGTTCTGAATTCTGATGAGTGAACATTTGAAAAAGGAATGTAATTTAAACTTTTGTATGGAAAAAACAAATACTTCTAAGTAAAAGACCAAAAAAAAGTAGTAGTAAAAGTTAACTAATAAACAAAGATAGTCAATAATAATCAAAGGAATAAAAGTTAACTAATAAAGAAACATAGCCAATAATAAGCAAAGAAAGAAAAATAAAGAGAGTAGAATACATATACAAGGACAAAAAGCTTAGTGAGATGCAGTAAGCAAATAGAGTTTTGAAACTGTTGTCAAGGGGAATTGATCCCTCGGCACAAGGAAGGAAACTTCAATCCCGGCCATCTTCTGTCACTTTGGGTGGCAAGTCATTTATTTATACGATTTCTTATACATATACATATACATATACATACACAGAATTTTGACGAAAGCTTGCGGGTGCCGTGCCACCCTCTCGAGTTTTAATAGATCCGCCTCTGATATCAGTCACGAGACAGTTCTTTTCTTTTTTGTTTCTCTTTCTTTTCTTTCTCTTCACAGAGGGACTACACAATTGTGACACGTTGACACTTCATAAACCTTCGGATAGAGAGATTTTGCTTTATAACTAGTTCATGTAATAAGGACTATAAATAATTAAACTATTTCCCAAACAGCTAATTATTGAAGCTAGTTGCTCTTACATAGTGTAAAGAGAAGTTTTGGCGCAATAATAGAAATTATCGCTCTGTGATCAAGAAATTACGAGATCAAGCCATGAAAATCTCTTCCCCATACCCTACGTATAATATAATTTCTAATGCATCGAACTGCTCTTTCTTATTTTTACCGAGTGAAATTTTATTAAGGGCACAAGTCGGAACGGTGGAATCCATTAAGGGTTAATGGGAGTAGGCCGGCCACATAGAAAGTTTGTATTCATAATTTAGTTATAGCAGTAAATTGTATTGTTGTCAAAAGTTATCATCAAGGAAAATAAAAAGTGAATTTATGCTCTTCCAATTTAATATACGGAAAAGGGTTCAGAATGCCCATAAACTATTGAAAATAAAAATGTCTCATGTTTGACATTCGGTCCAAAAATATCCCTAAATTATTAGAAATAAAATAAAAATACCCTTATCGTTAATACACTAGCTCAATTATGTTTCTATCCTTTTAATTGACCTCCATGTCCGATACATTCCTTTTTAAAACTTATTTCTTTATGAGATGGACTCCACCTTGAAACAAAAAGGCTACACCAAGTTACCAACCACTCGTTTCATATATATTGTGTCTTCTCCTTCATTAATTAGAAAGATTTACCTTTTTTTTTTGGTTCTTGAGCTTCCCTCTCCATAAGAAGTTGGGGCATATTTGTGTGACCTAATTCTAACTCCTAATAAAGTGGGATAAAAATTCATAAAAACCTTGGAGTCAAACCACAATAGAGAAAAAAAAGGCGATATGTTCTGTCAGATCTATATCTATATTGGTCGAAGATGCAGGTACTCATAAAATAGTTGAGTTATGTGTAAATCGCATCGAACACAAATGATTATTTTTTACTAGCACAAATCAAAATTGCAAAAGTGATATACACATAAATTCACAGATTCGATATATGTATTCGAGCTGATTTGCATGTAACTCAACTATTTTATGAATACCTCTACTTTCCACCAATATAGATATTGAATAACTTTATCCTACAAAAACTAGATAGATAAATTGATAAGAATTACTACCTTTTTTTTTGGCTCTGTTGAGATCAGTACTTTAAAAGGAGGGACATTATCAAAAACTCTTTGAGTTTCACATGTGGGGTTTAGTTCTATGAGGCTTACATTTCATGTACCCAGTTGTTTGCCCAAAATATGCTAACATTTAATGTTGGGGGTTCGCCTAACAATTTCTTATGTAAATCATGCGTTTAATTCCCTAATTAGCACTATTGACCCTTAAAAAATGAATGATTAAAGTTTAATATCATCGATAGAAATATGAAGATTGAGAGTAACTCAAACTAATGAGCCATAGTAGTACATATTTACTAATTGAGAACATTTGAGGGTGAATATCATTTTAATATTTCTTCTGAATAGATGGCCAAAATTTATATTTTCACTTATCATAGGTCTTCGTATCTTAATTTATGTCTCTCAAAATTATCAGAGTTTTGTTATTTTGCTATTCAAAAGCAATTTTATATTTACTTATAAGGGGTAAACTTTTAAATTACAGTATTGGTGAAGTTTAATACGCATTCTTTAAGAAAAAATGATCTTTTTATTTGTTTAAAAAATAAGATGTTATATTTAATTTTATCTCATGGTAACGGTTACACTATTGCATTATTTATATTTATAACAAATGCTAGATATTTTTTTCTATGAGTTATTTTTAATCTTTTTTTAATTTTCTTATACTCTTAATGTATTATATATATTTTTTATGATTATTATGTTATTTTATTAATTTATAAATTAAAAATTTTAAAGATTCATGGGGCTTACGTCTCGCCCTACGTTAAGTAACATGCCCCGTCTCATGTCCCGGCTTTTAAAACACTAGTTAAGATTTGAATCAGGGTGTTTTATGAATTTGTATCCCACTTTATTAAGAGTAACAATTAGGTCACACACCAAAAAAAAAAAAATCAAAAACAAAAAGGTACATCTTTCTAATGAATAAGAAGACGCAATATAAAAGAAACAAGTGCGGATAGCCTTTTTCCAAGGTGGAGTTCATCTCAGCAAAGAAATAAGTTTTAATAGGAGATATATCAGCTCTAGTTCGTTAAAGGAATAGGCGCATAATTACGTCAGTTTGCTAATGGTAAGAGCATTTTTATCCCATTTTAGTAGTTCATATGCAATTTTGGACCAAAAGTCAAACGTAGCCCTTTTCTGTTTAATATATATCAAATTTTATTGCAATTTTGACACGCAACTCTACATAAATATATGCACCAAAAATGCATATGCAAAGCCCAATGACATATGCATGAGCTTACAAAAGAAAAGGTGATCGACAACTAAATTCAAAATCCAAGTCCCCACTGTGTCTCCCGCATTGTCGGCACTCACTATTTTTTTAAAGTTTCTTTACATATTTGGTATTCGCCTTTAGTTTAATACGGATTCACGTCGAAAACTTTTATATTAAAAAATAAAATATTTTCTAATAAAAATAATTTTATACCAAAAACTTGAATCCAAAATTTTAAATTAAAAATGAATGAATATTTATTGATCAACTATAACTTTGATTGATTGCACAACACTATTCTGTCCAACATGAATCGAAGCTTAAAGGCTTGATGGTTCCTAAAAGGCCTTACGCCATAGGGTTGATCTGCACTCGATTGCCCTTTCCTGCCGACAACCCAATTGTTTATTGCCACGTATTAACTGCTTGATATTTTTTTCCTTCCTTTTACTTGTCCACAACAAATCTGTCACGATCCAAAACCCACTATATGTCGTAATGGCGCATAACGTCGCCGTTAGACAAGCCAATGGTGAACTACCAACTTAATTATTCATTTTATTATTTTTGAAATCATGAATCTTAGTAGATAGAGAGATCGATACATCAAAAATCGTAGATACATATGATTTAAGTAAAATATAAAGTAAAAGTGCCTCAAGGGTAAGCAAAATCATAAACAAATTCTAGAACACCCCCAAAATCCAGTGTCACAAGTGCATGAGCATCTACTAGGAAGTACAATAACAATACACCATCTGTCTAGAATACAATATAGACAGGATAATGTAAATAACTATGATGGAGACTCCGTATGTTGCGGATCGTAACATGGGATGCAGCTTACCGTAAATTTTCACAATAGTTGCGCCTTTGCGCCCAAAAGACCACTAGAAATATATACCTGCATAATAAGTGCAGAAGTGTAGCACGAGTACGTAAATCAATGCATACCCAGTAAGTATCTAGTCTAACCCCGGAGAAGTAGTGACGAGGGGTTGATATTGACACTTACTAGTGGTCCAATAAATCAAGTACAGTAAAAAATAAACAAGTATGAAGCATGGTAGTTAAGCAGTGAAAACAAATATAGGTACATGATACGATCCTCATTTGAACAGTAAACACAAGTCCTCAAATATCTGTTACCTCCTCAAATGGAGTATATAATATGGTCCCTACCACATAGGTCATCACAACTCAAGTCAGGAAAACTCACGGATACACTGACTTTTTGTCAAATATTACGTACGATTCTGCCGAGGCGAACGACCCGATCCCATAAGAGTATTTCATGAAGTTGTCGAGGCGAACGGTCTGATCCCATAGGAGTGTGGTGCATGATACTGCCGAGGCGAACGACCTGATCCCATAAAAGTGTGTTACATGATACTACTAAGGTGAACGACCCAATCCAAAAGAGTGTGTTATAATAATATCCTGCCGAGGCGAATGACCCGATCCCATAAGAGTGTGATACATAATCCTTCCTAGACGAACAACCCGATCCCATTAGAATAAGAAGCTTTAAGGTGTCCTTGTCCCCACTCACGAATATATGTGTGAGTTATGAAATTTAAGGAAACTTTTCGATGAATACGCACAACGCGGGAGAAATTCGTATGTGGCTAATCAAATAGCTCCTCGAATATTTAAAATAGAGAGTCCATTACACTGCGTGAGTCTAGTCTCAGATCATAATACGAAATAAAGTAATTAAACATGCAAGAATAACTCAATTAGTATAATTAAATCATGAAGTGAATCTAAGTCTGCCCGGACATAATCAGGAACTCTAGCATACGCACGCATACTCGTCACCTTATACGTGCGTAGCTCCCATAACATGTAGCATGTAATAAATATAATACCTACGGGGTAAATTCTCCCTCACAAGATTAGACATGAGACTTATCTCATTCTGAAGTTCCATAACCGGTACCAATGCCTCTCTAACACCCCAAACTGATGCCCATCGACCCGAAACTAGTCAAACAACATGCAAACCAATAAAAATATACTCCAATACTCATAATTTAACAATTCATTATAATTCCCAACTCCGCTCGAAAAGTCAACCCCCGAGCCCACGCGCCCGAATTTTAAAATATTTTGAAGATAAATATTACCCATAACACCACGAACTCAAATATATAATTTATTCCTAATTGCATGTCCAATTTTGTGGTCAAAATTCGAAAATACCTTTTTAAAGTTTTCTTCCAAAGATTCCACAATTTCTATCAAATTCTATGTTAAAATCTATATATAACCCATGTATTTAACTCAAAATAAGTAGGAATAACTTACCTTATGATATATGGCGAAAATGATCTTCAAGAATCACTCCAAATCGCCCACATGAGCTCCAAGAACATAAAAGTGAAGAAATAAGCTCAAAATCCCGAAATTAGATATTAAATACACCTGCCAGACCTCCTTCTTTGCGATCGCGGTCATTAGCCATGCGATCACATTAACAAATGATCCAGCATCGTGTTTCTTCATCGCGATCGCGGCCAAAATCCCGTGATCGCGATGTACAATTTTTATTTTCTTCTTCACAGACACCTTTCGGTATAATAGCAATAACGTTTTATACAAAATTTCAAATGGCAAATGATTTGATTTTTGAAAACTCGATTCCAAGAACTGCAACTTTCATATTTGGATTATCTCCATATTCCTTATAAATTGCAAGATATAAGCTCCCGAATTTAGACCACTAACAACAGAAAATCCTTCTACGCGATCGTGATCTTCCCTCCACGATCGCGATTCACAAAGGACTGGAATGCACTTTGCTCTTCGCGATCTCGAAGAACACCCTTGGCATCAGATAGCAACAGTTCAACATGGTTTAAAAATGGTCTAAAAATGGTCTGAAACCACCCAAAAACTCACCTGAGGTCCGAGGAACCCCGTCCAATCATTCTAACAAGTTTATATAACCTATGTAAACTTGTGCAAAGGCTCGGAACATAAATCACAACATCGAAACCAAGAATTAAAGGCCAAACTCAATTTCTTAAACTCTCTTAACTTTCAAACCTTCATCTTTCGCCAAACGCGCTCGAATCACACTTAAACATTTCAGAACGACACCAAATTTTACGTACAAGTCACAAATCACAATACGAACCTATTCCAAGGCTCGGAATCCCAAACGGACATCGATAACACTAAAGTCCACTTCAAATCAAATTTAAGAACTTTTAAAACCTTCAAAATTTCAACTTTCAACATTAGGCGTTGAAACGCTCCAGGACTATACAATACTCAACATGAACATAAGCCCAAGTCCAAAAGTATCATACGAACCTATTAGAAACTTCAAATCTTGATTCCGATGCCATTTACTAAAAAATCAAACATTGGTCAACTCTTTCAACTTAAAGCTTCCGGATTGAGAATTTTCTTTCCAAATCAACTCCGAACTTCTTGAAAATCGAAACCGACTATACATACAAGTCATAATACATGGAGTGAATCTACTCAAGGCCTCAAACCGGCGTACGATGCGTTAGAGCTCAAAACGACTGGTCGGGTCGTTACAAGACCTTATACTTTTTAAAGAAATAATAAATAAAGCACATATATTATCATAATACCCATAATAGATGAACTGACTATTAGCACTCCTAAAATCTTGGGATTATAATTTTGGAAAAAAAGTAATTAATTATAATGGTAAAGCAGGAAAGAATATTTGTGTTTCTCTTAATTTACTAAACTGAACAAGCAAAAGAAATAAAAATGAGTGAATACCCTAAACTCCTCCTAAACTATCATGTTTTTATGAGTTACTTACTTAAACTATCTGGTGTACCCAAAATCCTCCTTAACTATATCCCCATATATATTTAAAAAAAACTCCTCGTCGATTTTTTAATAAAATATATAAGATAACTCGTCAAAAGGTGCGTGGGAGAGAAAATTATAAACAAAAATTGCCCAACTTGGCCATGTCTAATAGTTAATTAGTGTTACCCCTTTAAGAATTTCAATTTTTCTATTCTTCATCTATTTTCTTTATATTCTAGCCTTCTTCTTCATTTTTATCTTTCTCCTTCCTTTCTCCTTATGGGTTTCATCTGAATTTGTTTTCTTCTGTTGTTTGTTTTAAAATTATCTTTCTTCTTTATTTTGGTCTTCTTCTTTCAACACTGATTAGTCCACCAAAAGCCCATAACTTTTACCAAACCTGAAATATTTACCAAATTCTAAATTTATTTATCACAAATCTCGTATTAAACTAAAATTTTCAGTGAAATCGAAGGTTAATAGGAAAAGTCCAATGTTTAATGGAAACAATCACGAGTGAGACATGGTTTGAGCCATTATCGGAGGAGATGGAAGAGAATCTTTTTCTTTTTTTTACAAATGACCATGTGTTTATCCCTTCACCCCTCTTTATTTGATTTTTTAATCCCCAAGTATTTATCCATTTAATTTTTTTTAGTTATTAGTTAAAATTCTTAACTAAATTGATAATTAGATTAGGTTGAGTTAACTAAAAGAGTGTATCACACTCACCATTAAAAATCGACGAGGAGTTTTCTAATATATATGAGTATATAGTTACAACTCTTTTGGGTGATTGTTATGCATCGTTTCATAATGTATCATATAGTATTGTATTATACTGTATCATTTTGATGTATAAAATATTTGGATAGATTGTATTATTTTTCGTCATTTCATGATCTCATGCACTAGCAATATGCAGAAGAAACTTGCAATATTATAAAAAAAAAGGTAAGGTATGAGGTAGAATTATTATATAAAAAGACAAGGTAAAAGATAAAATAAAATTATTTAATAATATGGAAGGGCAAGATGAGAGAAAATATAAAGGAACGACGCAACCACACCAAATCGGTTGTTCCAAAAAGTGATACATTTCGCCATTATGTAACGATGAATTTAACGATACGATTAAATAAAATTTAAGTAATCATCAAAATAAATATTGTATTTAAAATAATAATACGATATAATACAACAGGTAACAACAATCCAAATAAGCTGTTAAGGGAGTTTTGGGGATACCAAATAGTTTAAGTAGGTAACTGACAAAAACATAATAATTTAGGGAAGTTTTAGGGGGTAGATGGCGACGTGACCTCCTTTCAAACATGAATTGGCCAAGTGACCTTCAGGTTTTAATTATTGTAGGATTGACCTTCATGCTTAATTAATGGTTAAGTGGGATTATAAAGTGTAAGGAAAAATTTGAGTCTTTATCCCTAAAGTTTCAGTTACTACACTTTGGCCCCAACCTATATAAATGTAATATTACAAGATTAAAAAAAAAGAAAATCCCTCCCTCCCCGCCTCATCTGCCACCCCAATCCCCATTTTCCACTGCTGATTCCTCCATTACAGCTTGTTTTTCTTGCATTCAATACACAGAGGTCGTATCCCTTCTTCCACATTCCTCTCAAAGCTTCATTCTTTTGATTTAATATTTACTTTGAAGAAATCGACAAATTTGGATTTTTCGGATCTGTTGAATTTGGGGAAGAAATTGGTGGTATATTGGATTGATAATTCATTCCAGGTGGTATATTGTGTACCTCCTTAATATGGTAAGTGTTTTCATCTCATCTTCTTCGTCATTATTAATTTGGGTTTCTGCAAATCTTTTCTGCACAATGCTCGACCACTAGTGTACAATTGACCACTGTTAGAATAGACCACTAGTTCACAATAGACAAATGAGAGATTGTATATTAGTATGCGGTTTATATTCTGGTGAATAGGTTGAGGGGCTAACTAGTTAGAATTAGAATTCCTATACAAAGGTTACAATACCTATCCGTATACCTAGCAATTGTACATTTGACGAATTTGTTGATGTCATCATTAAACGTGAAAAACTAACACGTTCCCCGGAATTTGAAATATATATATATATATATATATATATGTGCTAGCTCTGCACTGAAGAGGGACAAGATTCCTCCTTCCTTCATTAAGAATGACAATAATTTGCAATCATACCTCCTTCATGTTACAATTGATGGTGTGAGGCCTTGTTTGAAGATATTTGTAGCTGAAAATGAGTTTGAAGAAAGGGCTGAAGTTCCTGTTGAAAGGTCTCATAAAGGTACAAATGCGCTGCACCACCACCACCATCACCACCACCACCAACACATCCACCAATTTTAGAAGTAGAGGAGGAAAGAATAGTGAAAGATGGCTTAAGTGGATTTAATGATGACTTGCATGATTTTGATGATAATGAAATGAACTCGTATGGCCCGGAAGATGCAGATAGAGCGGAAGAGCTCCCAAACATTGTCAGTCGGGTAGCTGGAGATGAAGGCTTGGTGGACTCATTAGCTACATAACACAGCCACCTTGATTGTACATGTTTTTTCCTTGAGAAATATTTTTACAACAAATTGGATCTAATGAAAGAGTTGGAGATTGCTTCTGTAAAATGCATTTTACATTTCGTATGAAGAAGAGTAGCAGTAAATTAACTTCAGTGGCATGCCGAGATGTGAGTTGCCCATGGAAGTTACACGCTTAAAGTATGTGAGTACTGATAGGTTTTTGTCACGACCGAAAATCCTAACCTGTCGCGATGGCGCCTATCTCAGTACTAGGAAAGCCGACAACATCAATAACCCATGATTTCCTTTAAATTTAAAAACGTAACGTTTAATACAATACCAAAAATCTAGCAATTTCCGATATAACACTCCCAAAATCTGGTATCACTGAGTACATGAGTATCTAATATGAGTACAAGTCTCGAAAATACGGTCTATAATAGTCTGAGACCAAATACAGTAAACAAGGAGATAGAGAAGGAGAGACAAGGTCTGCAGAACACGGCAGCTACTTCAAAATCTCCTAAAAATCAACTGCGCGAAATGATCAACACCCGCTATGTTCAGGAATACCTAGATCTGCATACGAAGTGTAGGGTGTAGTATGAGTACAACCAACTCAACAAGTAACAATAATAACTAAGGAATTGAAGATAATGACGAGCTACAAAGTCATAGTTCACTTTCAGTAGTTCCAACAAATAATAGACATGCTTTCAAATCCGGCAATTTAAGTCAAATCAATTTTATACAGTTCAATTTCAAGTAATCCGGATATAAATTCTTTCAGATATTTCACAATAATGACAAATAACAACCAAGTGCAACAACATATTCGAAGCAAGTACAGCCTCTCAGGCAATAGTCACTCAGCTCATCACAACAACTCAACCACTCGGCTCTCAGCCCTCAGCACTCACACTCAATGGGTACCTGCACTCACTAGGGGTGTGTACAGACTCCGGAGGGGCTCCTACAGCCCAAGTGCCATAATCTGCACTGACAACTCACGTGTTGCACGGATAACTCACGTGCTATAATATCCTGCACGGACAACTCACGTGCCATAATATCCTTATCTCACCGACATGCCCTCGTCCTTACTCAGTCCTCAACCTCGCAAGTCTCTCGGGCTCTCAGAAATCACAAAGATCAGCCCAAACAAAGATAACATAGTATATCAACAAATATCCAAAAAGATTGAGGTATAATACGCAAGAAAAATTATGACTGAGTACAAGACAAAAATTAGCAAATAATGCAATAAGTACGCGACCTCTACGGGTCTCAACAGTACTATAACATAGCCTAAGCATGATTTCTAACATGATTTATAGTCAAATTGCTTCAACACATAGAGATCATATAGCTTACAATAAATTATTTAACTTTACAGTTTTCCGGGATGGACCAAGTCATAATCCCCTCGGTACACGCCCACACGCCCGTCACCTAGCATGTGCGCCACCTCCAAAATAATCACATGATACCACAATCCGAGGTTTCATACCCTCAGGACCAGATTTATAATTGTTACTTACCTCAACCCGTGTAATTATTTATTTCGCTATGCCCCTGCCATGAGAACTGGTCTTCGAAAGCCTCGTATCTAGCCACAGTTAATTTGATTTAGTCAATACAAATTATTGTAATTAATTCCATAAGGAAATACTAATTTTTCCAATAAAATCCGAAATTAACTCAAAAATCGATTATAGAACCCATATCTCGGAACCCGACAAAAGTTACAGAATATGAACGCCCATCCAACCACGAGTCTAACCATATACATTTCACCAAAATCCGACATCAACTCGACCCTCAAATCTTCAATTAAAGTCTATGAAGATTTCTACCATTTTCAACCCAATCCTTACCCATTTGAACTTAACAATCCTTCCCCAACCTTATTGGTATGTATACATAATACTCTTACACCCAAGAATCATACTATTAATCGCCCATCTTTACTCCAAACCCGAAATTGAAGAATTGAGGAAAGAAATTCTTACCTCTTTGAAGCCCTAGCAAGATCCTTGTGAAATATTCAAACCTTGAACACGAATTGATGGATAAATGACCAAGTCTTCACTTTTTCTCTCTAAAATGCTCTCACCTCTCTCTAAAATATCAGATTTTGGCTCAAAATGAGCTTCAAGGGCTATAAATCGAAGTTGGGTTGGGTCAAAAATTAGAAAGAATGGAAGGTCTGACGCAGTTATGCGGTCGCATATGCGATCACATAACAGGTATGCGATCGCATAATAGGTATGCGGTCCGCATACCGGCCGCATAATTTGGCCTCCAAAGCTGGGCGTTACTGACCCGGTCTGCGGTCATTATGCGGTCCGCATACTTGTTCTACGGTAGCATAATGCACCGCAAAACAGGTCTGCGATCGCATAGTGCACCGTAGATTTTCCTCAAATCTTGCCCCTCTCTTGATCCACTTTGCGACCATTATGCGGTCCGCAGAGTGATTCTGTGACTGCATAGTGGTCGCAGAAATGACCCTTTTTCCGACAAAATTTTCCTTTACACATCGGTGCATTGTTTAACCTAAAAAGTCCGAGCCGCGGCAAGCAAGCTCGCTGCAAGAAATTTCTATAATCTTCGTACTAATTGATCTATCTCGGCACTACCAAACCTTAATTTCCTTAGCAAAATTTCTCCGGGGTCGTTACACATAAGTCAACATCCGGTCAACCTTTTCAACTTAAATTCTAAACCTTGGAACTAAGTGCTCCAAATCATTTCAAAACCTCACTGAACCCAAACCAATTACCCCGGCAAGCCAAATAACAACTGTAATTCACAATTTGAGCAGTAATTGGGAAAACGAGATTATAATATTCAAAACGACCGGCCGGGTCGTTACATTTTTATATTACCAAGTACCATGGCGAGCACACATGCGGGGTACAACACATATCAAGCCGTCATCCTAACGCGTCGTCGAAGACTTTGTGTGCATATTACCAGGAACGGTATGTTAATGGCAAAGACCCATCCCCATCAGATATGAAAATGCTATTTTTGTATATTTTAATCAAAATCTTACTTATTGGAGGAGCTCGAAGGTAGGTGAAATAGCTAAGGCTATGATCAGGGGTACTCAGGAAGAGAGGTATGCTTTGTTGGAAGCGTATCACCATGTTATGTTGTTCTATAATGAAGGAAGTATTGTTTATTTGAAGGTTGATCATAAATTGCATTTTCAATAATTTTTCTTATCCGCTGGATCTTTCATTAAGGGATTCACGCATATGAGAAAGGTTATTGCTATTGGTGGGACATTTTTGAGTGGCAGGTGTGGAGGCTGCTTGTTGTCTGCTGTGGCACAAGATACAGAGAATCACATTTTTCCAATTGTGTTGTGTAGTCGATAAACAGTGGAATGATTCTTTGACCTACTCATTTGAACAGTTGGGGCACATTGTTGGCGACGATGAATTGTATGTTATGTTTGATCGGTATCTGTCTATTGGGAGTGGCTTCAAAAACATTTTTTCTACCGCTCATCATGGTTTTTGCACGCGTCACATTGCTGAAAATATGCGCAAGAGTTTTCATTGTGGAATATTTATTAAGCATTTCTTTTCTGCTGCACAGTCATACAATACTGAGGAATTCTTTGACCATTTTCAGCAATTGTGTGATAAAAGCAGGGAAGTAGCTAACTGCCTCGCGAATGAAATTGGGTTCCAAAAGTGGAGCAAGGCCTTCTTTCCAGAAAATTGATACGGCGTGTTGACAACAAACATTGCAGAATCGCTTAACACAATGCTTAAGGAACAAAGAGACTTCCCGATCGTTGGCCTATTCAATCATATTATTCGAAAGTTTGCAGAAAATTTCGAGAAGAAGTGTAATGAAATGAAAAATGTTTTGAACCTCTTTGTTCCTTCGGCTGAAAGGAAGATTAGGAATAATATGGTTGTCGGCGACGCGCTCCGGGTGTATCACTTAGAGAATAACCAGTTTAGCATCGTCGGGCACGACATGGATGTAATAGTTGATCTGGATTTGAACACATGTTCTTGTTGTTAGTTTGATTTGGAAAAAATAACCTTCCCACATGCAATGGCAGTTCTGTTATTGAGCTTTGGGGATAGATATCACTCATCTCTATTCTATAAGATTTCAACATATTTGACTGCATATGAAGGAACCATTCACGCAATCCCTACAAAAGAAAAATGGGTAGTGCCTGATGAGATTCAATCCACAAAAATACATCCACCAGATGTCGAGCCTACAAAGGTAGAAGAAAGTTTAAGAGATGGCCAAGCATTTTAGAACCTAGTTTTTCTGATTATGGAAAGAAAGGAAAAAAATAAATTTTCCATTTGCAAAGAACCTGGCCACAAGAAAATGACTTGTAATGTATTATTGCAACATTCTTGATCTTTTAGCTACTGGTGTTGTAATAACTATTATTAACTATTTTAATATTCTAAACTTGTTCCCTCCCTTATTTTAAGAAGGAGTCATGTGACCAAGTAGTCTGATAGACTACTCTTTTATTGTCAATCACCCACATTGACTTTTGTAGACCTAAGCTCTAGAATCAACCTCCTTATTTTAAGAAGGAGCCATGTGACCACTGTGTCACGACCCAAAACCTAACCCATCGTGATGGCGCCTATCGTGATACTAGGCAAGCCGACATCTCCAAAACACTTTCAATATTTAACAGAAATGAATTAATATATTTAAAATAACCGGAGTCTTTCATAAAAAAGGGGTAAAACCGAAAGCATAAGTGCGGAAAAATAGCCTGACATCGGGGTGTCACTGAGTCATGAGCATATAGATATCCAGTCTAATACAAACCGTGTCTAAGTATCAATACAAAAAAGGAAGAAAACATAGAAGGAGAGACAAGGTCTGCGGATGCCGACAACTACCTCGTAGTCTCCGATACTCGATCGTGCACGAACTCAACGACCTCCGTGATCAAACACACCTGCATCTGCACATGAAGTACAGGGTGTAGCATGAGTACAACCAACTCAACAAGTAATAGAAATAAATAAGGAACTGAGAAGGTAGTGACGAGCTATATAATACAGTTCATTTTCAATAATTTCAGCAAGGAATAGACATGCTTTCAAATCCGGCAACTCAAATCAAATCAGTTTTATTTAGTTAAAGTGCAGGTAAATCCGGATATCGAATCTTTCAGAAATTTCACGACAATGACAAATAGCAACTAAGTGCATCAACATATGAAAAAGCAAGTACAGCCTCTCAGGGCAACGGTCACTCAACTCGTTACAACAGTGCAATCACTTAGCTCTCAGTACTCACACTCAATAGGTACTTACACTCACTGGGGTATGTAGACTCCGGAAGGGCTCCTTTGAGCCCAAGCGCTATATCCGCACGGATAACTCACGTGCTGCACGGAGAACTCACGTGCTATAGTATCAATATGTGAAACCGCACGAATAACTCACGTGCTACACGGACAACTCACGTGCTATAGTATCAATATGTGGAACTGCACGGACAACTCATGTGTTGCTCGGACAACTCACATGTCATAGTACCAATACCGCATAGACATGCCCTCGGCCTCACTCAGTCATCAACCTCTCTACTCTCTCGGGCTCTCGGGAATCACAAAGATCGGCCCAAACAAAGATAGCATAGTGTATCAACAACAATCAAGAAGAGGCTGGGATATGATACGGAATTAAAACCATGACCGAGTACATGACAACAATCAGCAAGTAATTCAACAAGTACGCGACCTCTACGGGTCTCTATAGTACCATCACATATCCTAAGCATGATTTCTAACATGATTTGTAGCCAAATTCCAATAACACAGGGAGAGCATATAACTAGCAACAAGTTATTCAACTTTACAGTTTCACGGAATGGACCAAGTCCCAATTCCTACGGTGCACGCCCACACGCCCGTCACCTAGCATGTGCGTCACCTCCAAAGTACTCACATAACCCAATAATCCGGGGTTTCATACCCTTAGGACAAGATTTAAAATTGTTACTTACCTTAAATCGCGCAAAATCCTACTCCGCAATGCCTTTGCTCCTCGATTCAATCTCCAAACGCCCCGAATCTAGCCACAAGCAGTACAATGTAATTAATATAAGCTAAAAGAATCAATTCCACAAGAAATACCGGCCCTGGGCCCACGTCTCAAAATCCGACAAAAGTCACAAAATATGAACACCCATCCACTCACGAGTCCAATCATACAAGAATTACTCGAATTCAACCTCAAATCACCTTCCAAACCTCAAACCTATGAAGTTTCTACCATTTTCCACAAATGTACAACTCAAATCCCTAATTAGATGATGAAAATAGCAACAGATTCATGAAATATAGTCCAATCCGAGTTAGAATCACTTACCCCAACAATAATTTTGAAGAAACCTCAAAAATCGCCTCACACCAAGCTCTCAAACTCCCAAAATCGAAATGGAAATCAAACCCTCGAAATCCCATTTTCTGCCCAGTTCTTCCGCATCTGCGGACACACTGTCGCACCTGCGGAATTTTCCTCGTAGTTACGGAAATGACTTAAAGGGCTGGGTCCGCATCTGTGATCAAGTGGTCGCACCTGCGGACAAAAGTCTGCTTCTGTGATCCTCCCCTCCATCTCACTTTCCACATCTGCGGAGCTTCAGGCGCATCTGCGGGCTCGCAGATGCGGAAACACCCTCGCACCTGTGACCCCTAGCCATCTCCTCAACTCCCGCTTCTGCGCTCCTTCCTCCACACGTGCGAGTACGCACCTGCGGTTTCCTTACCGCAGGTGCGAAACCACCAGATATCAGAAGGCTTCAGCCATATGCCTAAATCCAAATTTAAACCGTTAAGCATCCGAAACACACCCGAGGCCCCCGGGACCTTAACTAAATATACCAACAAGTCCTAAAACACCATACAAACTTAGTCGAGCCCTCAAAACACGTCGAACAACAACAAAAACATGTATCACTCTCCTATCCAAACTTAATGAACTTTGAAATTTCCAATTTCTAAGCACGATACCGAATCATACCAAACCACGTCCGATTGATCTCAAATTTTGCACACAAGCCATATTCAACATTACGGACCTACTCCAACTTCCAGAATCGGAACATGACCCCGATATCAAAAAGTCAACCCCCCGGTCAAACTTCCCAAAAATTTGACTTTTGCCATTTCAAGCTAAATTAGCTACAGACCTCAAATTCCCAGCCCGGTCACGCTCCTAAGTCCAAAATCACCCAACGGAGCTAACGGAACTCCATTTCGGAGTCATCTTCACATAATTCCGACTACAGTCAAAATCCTAAGACTTAAGCTTCTATTTTAGGGACTAAGTATCTCAAATCACTCCGAAACCAAAATAAGACCTCCCGGCAAGTCATATAAGAAGAAACAGATACGGCAAAAACAGAAAATAAGGGATCGGGGCTAATACACTCAAAAATACCATCCGGGTCGTTACATCCTACCCCTCTTAAAACAATCGTTCATCCTCTAACGAGCATAGAGACATACCTGAAGTGGCGAAGAGATGAGGATAACGGCTGCGCATATCATGCTCGATCTCCCAAGTCCCCTCCTTGACCGGCTGACCCCTCCATTGAACCTTCACAGAAGCAATATTCTTCAACCTCAGCTTTCAAACCTGCCTATTCAAGATCGCCACTGGCTCTTCAACATAAGACAAATCCTTGTCCAACTGGACTGAGCTGAAATCCAATACGTGAGACGGATCACCGTGATACTTCCGGAGCATAGAAACATGGAATACTGGATGAACTCCTGCTAGACTGGGAGGTAAGGCAAGCTCGTAAGCAACCTCCCCAATACGTCGCAATACCTCAAATGGACCGATAAACCTCGGGCTCAACTTTCCCTTATTTTAGAACCTCATAACACCCTTCATGGGTGACACCTGGAGAAAGACCTGCCCTCCAACCATGAATGCAACATCGCGAACCTTCCGATCCGCATAACTTTTCTGTCTGGACTGGGTTGTGCATAGTCTATTCTGAATCACCCTAACCTTCTCCAGAGCATCCTGAACCAAGTCTGTACCCAATAATTTAGCCTCACCCGGCTCGAACCAACCCATTGGAGACCTACATCGCTTACCATACAAAGCCTTATACGGTGCCATCTAGATGCTCGACTGGTAACTGTTGTTGTAAGCAAACTCCGCTAGAGGCAAGAACTGATCCCACGAACCCCCAAACTCCATCACATATACACGAAACATATCCTCTAATATCTGAATAATGCGCTCGGACTGTCCATCCGTCTGAGCATGAAATGCTGTGCTCAAATCCACTCGCGTACCTAACTCATGGTGTACGGCCCTCCAGAACCGTGATGTAAACTACGTACCCCGGCCAGAAATGATAGATACCGGTATGCCATGAAGCGTGATGATCTCGCGGATATATACTTGAGCCAGTTGCTCGAAAGAATAGGTAGTCATCACATGAATGAAATGAGCTGACTTGGTCAGCCAATCCACAATCATCCAAACTGCATCAAACTTCCGCTGAGTCCATGGAAGCTCAACAATAAAATCCATGGTGATCCGCTCCCATTTCCACTCAGGAATCTCTAACTTCTGAAGCAACCCACCTGGTCGCTGATGCTCACACTTCACCTGCTGGCAATTTAGGCACCGAGCTACATTCTCCACTATGTCCTTCTTCATTCTCTTCCACCAGTAATGCTGTCTCAAGTCCTGATACATCTTCGCGGCACCCGGATGAATAGAATACCGCGAACTGTGAGCCTCCTGGAGAATTAACTCATGCAAACCATCTACATTAGGCACACAAAGCCTGCCCTGCATCCTCAATGCACCATCATCCCCAATAGTGACCTCCTTAGCATCATCTTGCTGGACCGTGTCCTTAAGGACAAGTAGATGGGGGTCCTCATACTGACGCTCCCTGATACGATCATAAAGAGAAGATCGAGATACCACACAAGCCAATACTCGACTCGGCTCCGAAATATCCAATCTAACAAACTGGCTAGCTAAGGCCTGAACATCTAATGCCAATGGCTTCTCTGTTGCTGGAAGATATGCTAAGCTCCCCAAACCCTCCGCCCGGCGACTCAAGGCATCGGCCACTACATTGGCCTTCCCAGGATGGTACAAAATGGTGATATCATAGTCCTTAAAAAGCTCAAACCACCTTCACTGACGCAAGTTAAGATCCTTCTATTTGAACAGATGCTGCAAACTCCGATAATCAGTGTAAATCTCACAATGGACCCCGTGCAAATAGTGCCGCCAAATCTTCAAGGCGTGAACAATAGCTGCTAACTCGAGGTCGTGGATAGGATATTTCTTCTTATGAGGCTTCAACTGGCACGAAGCATAAGCAATCAATCTACCCTCCTGCATCAGAACACACCCAATGCCGATCCGCGAGGCATCACAATACACTGTGTAAGAACTAGAAACTGATTGTAGAATTAGAACTGGAGCCGTGGTCAAAGCAGTCTTGAGCTTCTGAAATCTCTCCTCGCCCTCCTCTGACCACCTGAAAGGAGCACCCTTTTGGGTCAATTTAGTCAAGGGTGATGCAATAGATAAGAAACCCTCCACAAAACAATGGTAATACCCCGCCAACCTAAGAAAGCTCCGAATCTCTGTGGCTGAGGATGGTCTGGGCCAACTCTACACCACCTCTATCTTCATCGGATCCACTTGAATACCCTCACTAGACACCACGTGCCCCAAGAACGCCACTGAACTGAGCCAAAACTCACACTTGAAGAACTTTGCATAAAGCTTCTCCTCTCTCAATCGCTGTAACACAATCCTCAGATGCTAAGCATGTTCCACCTGTCTACGAGAGTACACCAGGATGTCATCAAAGAATAAAATAACAAACGAGTCGAGATAAGGGTGAAACACACTGTTCATCAAATGCATGAACGTTGCTGGGGCATTGGTCAGCCCAAAAGACATCACAAGGAACTCATAATGGCCATATCGGGTCCTAAAAGCTATCTTAAGAATATCTGAGTCCCAAATCTTTAGCTGGTGATACCCTGACCTCAAATCAATCTTGGATAACACCATCGCTCCCTTAAGCTGGTCAAACAAATCATCAATATGCGGCAAAGGATATTTATTCTTGATTGTGACCTTGTTCAACTGTCTGTAATTAATCCACATTCTCATAGTACCATCCTTATTCTTCACAAATAAAACTGGTGCACCCCAAGGTGACATGCTAGGCTGAATAAACCCCTTATAAAGGAGTTCCTGAAGCTGCTCCTTCAATTCCTTCAAATTTCCCAGTGCCATATGATATGGAAAAATAGAAATGGGCTGTGTGCACAACACCAAATCAATACCGAAATCAATATCCCTATCAGGAGGCATGTCCGGAAGGTCTGCAGGAAATACATCCGGTAAATCTCGCACTACTGGAACAGAATCAATAGCAGGGGCCTCTGCACTAACATCCCTCACAAAGGCCAGATAAGATAGACAACATTTCTCAACCATCCACTGAGCTTTCAAGTATGAAATCACTCTACTAGGAAAATAGTCTATAGAGTCGCTCCACTCAGCCCTCGGCAACCCCGACATCGCCAATATCACGGTCTTAGCGTGATAATCTAGAACATCACGACATGAAGACAGCCAATCCATACACAAAATCACGTCAAAATCGATCATACTAAGAAACAATAGATCTACTCTGGTCTCCAGACTCCCAATAATCACCACACATGACCGATATATACGGTCCACAATGATAGTATCGCCCACTGGAGTGGATACATAAATACATGAAACTAGAGACTCACGGGGCATATCCAGTTAATGATCAAAATACGAGGACACATATGAATAAGTGGAACTAGGGTCAAATAATACAGAGGCATCTCTATGGCAACTTGAGAAAATACATATAATCACAACATCCAAAGCAATGGCATATGGCCTAGTAGGGAGAGCATAGAAATGGGCTTGGCCGCCCCCTGATTGGTCTCCCCATCTAGGGCGTCCTATAGCTGACTGAACCCCACCCGTAGCTGGCTGGGCAGCTGGTGGAGCTGCTGGTGCTGGTGCCATTGGCGGAGTACTCTACTGTGGAACCCCACTCAACAATCTAGGGCAATCTCTCTTAATGTGAACAAAATCTCAGCACTCGAAACAACCTCTCCTCTAACAGACTGTTGCTCCTGATGCCTCGAAGAACTACCCGTAGACAACTGAGCTGACGAAGCTGGGTGAGAACTCTACGCTAGTAGTACACTGAATGAAGACTGACACTACTGATAGTTTTGTGAACCATGGCCATATGATGCACCACGGTGAACTGGGCAAGCTGTCTGAGCATGTCTGAAAGGACGACCCCTACTGTGGTGGGACTGCCCCCCAGAAGGAACACCGCTGAAGCCACACTGGACACGAGGTGTCTTGGCCTCCCTCTCGACCCGCTCCTGGCTGCGAACCATCTTAATCTGACATAAAATATCGACAACCTCATCAAAAGTAGCACTAGACACTCTCTCTAGTCATAAGCAACCGCAACTGAAAAGTGAGGCCATCTATGAACCTCCTGATCCTCTCTCTGTATGTGGGAGCCAACCACATAGCATGACGGGCCAACTCAGAAAATCTCATCTCGTACTGTGTCACTGACATATCAACCTGGCAAAGCTGCTCAAACTGCCTGCATAGCTCCTCTCTGCAGGACTGAGGCACGAACTTCTCCAGGAAAAGAACAGAGAACTGCTGCCATGTAAGGGGTGCTGCACCGACCGGCCTACGCCTATCGTAAGCCTCCCACCATCTGAAGGTAGCCCCAGAGAACTGAAAAGTAGTGAACGAGACCCCACTGGTCTCCAGAATACCTGCCGTATGGAGTATCCTCTGACACCTGTCCAAGAAACCATGTGCATCCTCTCCCTCTACACCACTGAAAGATGGAGGCTGGGGCCTCCCAAACCTCTCCAATCTATGTTGCTAATCCTCAGGCATAGAAGGAACCACATAATCTTGAGCAGCAGCAACCGGCTGGGCTGGTGGTGCCCCCGATGTCTGGAATCCCTATACCACCTGCTCTGGTTTGCAGGCGGCGGGAGTCTGAGCACCTCCCCCGGCCTGAGAAGTGGCTGCTGCGGCCAGAATAAAGACCGCCTGAGCAAGACTGGTACACGCGGTCAGAATCTGAGCTAAGGCCTCCTGAAGGCCTAGAATCATAATAGGCACAGGTGGTGCCTGAGCTGGTCCCACAGACTCATCCACAAATGGTGCTTGCTCGTGAACTGGGGCAACTGGTGGGTCTGCAGGTACTGCCCCAGCTGCTGTGCGATCTGCACTTCTTCCCCAACTGCGGCCTCTACCATGACCTTGACCTCTTGCGCACCTGGCTAGAGGTACTGGTGGCTGTCCGTCCTACCCCGCAGTATGAGTCCTCACTATCTGTGAGAGAATGAAACAACAGATGTTTAGTCACCAGAATCAACAGATTTGCACGACAAAAAATTCAAGAATGTGAAGTTTTTTCCTAAGGGTTCGGCAGCCCCTAGAAGATAAGTATAAACGTCTCTGTAATGAACCGTAAAACTCTACCAAACCTCGAAGATAAGTACATACGTCTCTGTAATGAACCGCAAGACTCTACCAAACCTGCTCATGACTCGTGAGACCTATGTAACATAGGCTCTGATACCAACTTGTCACGACCCAAAACCTAACCCATCGTGATGGCGCCTATCGTGATACTAGGCAAGCCGACATCTCCAAAACACTTTCAATATTTAACAGAAATGAATTAATATATTTAAAATAACCGAAGTCTTTCATAAAAAAAGGGGGTAAAACCCAAAGCATAAGTGCGGAAAAATAGCCCGACATCGGGGTGTCACTAAGTCATGAGCATCTAGATATCTAGTCTAATTCAAAAAGTGTCTAAGTATCAATACAGAAAAGGATGAAAACATAGAAGGAGAGACAAGGTCTGTGGACGCCGGCAGCTAGCTCGTAGTCTCCGATACTCGATCGCTCACGAACTCAACGACCTTTGTGATCAAACACACCTGGATCTACACATGAAGTGCAGGGTGTAGCATGAGTACAACTAATTCCGCAAGTAACAGAAATAAATAAGGAATTGAGAAGGTAATGACGAGCTATACAATACAGTTCATTTTCAATAATTTCAGCAAGGAATAGACATGCTTTCAAATCCGGCAGCTCAAATCAAATCAATTTTATTCAGTTAAAGTGCAGGTAAATCCGGATATAGAATCTTTCAGAAATTTCACGACAATGACAGATAGCAACTAAGTGCATCAACAAATGACAAAGTAAGTACAACCTCTTAGGGCAACAGTCATTCAACTTGTTACAACAGTTCAATCACTCAGCTCTCAGCCCTTAGTACTCACACTCAATAGGTACCTGCGCTCACTGGGGGTGTGTAGACTCCGGAGGGGCTCCTTTCAGCCTAAGCGCTATATCCACATGGACAAGTCACGTGCTGCACGAATAACTCACGTGCTATAGTATCAATATGTGGAACCGCACGGACAACTCACGTGCTACAGATAACTCACGTGCCATAGTATCAATATGTGGAACCGCACGGACAACTCACGTGCTGTACGGACAACTCACGTGCCATAGAATAAATACCTCATAGACATGCCCTCAGCCTCACTCAATCATCAACCTCTCTACTCTCTCGGGCTCTCGGGAATCACAAAGATCGGCCCAAACAAAGATAACATAGTGTATCAACAAGAATCAAGAAGAGGCTGAGATATGATACGCAAGTAAAACCATGACTGAATACAAGACAACAATCAACAAGTAATTCAACAAGTACGCGACCTCTGTGGGTCCCAGCGGTACCATCACAGAGCCTAAGCATGATTTCTAACATGATTTGCAGCCAAATTTCTATAACACAGGGAGATCATATAACTAGCAATAAGTTATTCAACTTTACAGTTTAACGGAATAGACCAAGTCCCAATTCCTACGGTGCACGCCCACACGCCCGTCACCTAGCATGTGCGTCACCTCCAAAATACTCTCATAACTTAATAATCCGGGATTTCATACCCTCAAGACCAAATTTAAAACTGTTACTTACTTCAAATCGCGCAAAATCCTACTCCGCAATGCCTTTGCCCCTCGAATAAATCTCCGAAAGCCCTGAATCTAGCCACAAGCAGTACGATATAATTAATATAAGCTAAAAGAATCAATCCCACAAGAAAAATACGAAAGTATAAGCCAAAATCCGAAACAGGCTCGATCCGGCCCCCGGGTCCACGTCTCGAAATCCAACAAAAGTCACAAAATATGAACACCCATCCACTCACGAGTCCAACCATACAAGAATTACTCGAATCCAACCTCAAATCACCTTCCAAAACTCGACATTTTAGCCTATGAAGTTTCTACCATTTTTCCCCAAATGTACAACTCAAATCCCTAATTAGATGATGCAAAATAGCAATAGATTCATAAAATGTAGTCCAATCCGAGTTAGAATCACTTACCCCAACAATCTTCTTGAAGAAACCTCGAAACATCGCCTCACACCGAGCTCTCAAACTCCCAAAATTGAAATGGAAATCAAACCCTCGAAATCCCATTTTCTGCCCAGGTCTTCCGCATTTGCGGACACACTGTCGCACCTGCGATGCCGCACCGGTGGAATTTCCCTCGCAGGTGTGGAAATGACTTAAAGGGCTAGGTCCGCATCTGCGATCCAGTGGTCGCACCTGCGTGTGCATACTTGCGGACAAAAGTTCGCTTCTGCGATCCTCCCCTTCATCTCACTTTCCGCATATGCGGAGCTTCAGGTGCATCTACGGGCTCGCAGATTCGGAAACACCCTCGCACCTGCGACCCCTGGCCATATCCACAACTCCCGCTTCTACGCTCCTTCCTCCGCACGTGCGAGTACACACCCGTGGTCTCCCCTACCGCGGGTGCGAAACCACCAGATATCAGAAGTCTTGAGCTATATGCGTAAGTCCAAATTCAAACCGTTAAGTATTCAAAACACCCCCGAGGCCCCCGAAGCCTCAACTAAATATACCAACAAGTCCTATAATGCCATACAAACTTAGTCGAGCCCTCAAAACACGTCGAACAATAACAAAAACACGAATCACTCTCCAATCCAAACTTAATGAATTTTGAAATTTCCAAATTCTACAAATGATACCGAATCATACCAAAACACGTCCAATTGACCTAAAATTTTGTACATAAGTCATATTTTGAATTACAGACCTACTCCAACTTCTGAAATTGAAATCCGACCCCGATATCAAAAAGTCAACCCCCTGGTCAAACTTTCCAAAACTTTGACTTTCACCATTTTAAGCCTAAATTAGCTACAGACCTCAAATTCACACTCCATACACGCCCCTAAGTCCAAAATCATCCAACGGAGCTAACGGAACCGACAGAACTCCATTCTAGAGTCGTCTTCATACAATTTCGACTACGGTCAAAATTCTAAGACTTAAGCTTCTGTTTTAGGGACTAAGTGTCCCAAATCACTCTGAAACCAAAAACAAGATCTCCCGGTAAATCACATAAGCAGAAATAGATACATGGAAAATAGTAAATAGGGGATCGGGGCTAATACACTCAAAAGGACCAGTCAGATCGTTACAAGTTGTCTCATAGCCTACTGTTTTAGAATCAACCACTTACATTGTCTATTGTAGACCTATGATCTTGAATCAACCTCCTTATTTTAATAAGGAGTCATATGACATACTTATTCCCTATTTTATGATCAATCCCCTTAATGTATCTTCAACCACCTGTAATCAATGTTATATTGTCAACCCCCATCGATATATTAAATTTAACCAAGACTTGTTGCGCATGTTTAGGTAGTCTATTGACAAACACTGGTTTAGGTAGTTAATTTAATATCTAATGTTAATAACACTTGGTAGCCAATATGAAAAGAAGTTATATAATTAATTAAACTGCATCGAATATGCCGATGCAAAGCATCAATTCGTTTCTCAAAACACTCAACAGTCACGTCATTTACGAGAAGTTATATGGAAAGGCACCATTTAATGTTAAATTTTGCATATAAATACATTGAATCTGATGAAAATATTTATTCATATTCCAAATAGCCAATCACTTAATAGAGAAATGCCTATAAGGCCAAGGCCAAACATGGACACTATTTTCATCAGGGAATCATTGGATAAGCTCTTCTGAGAGATCCAAGAAGACATGGTGAGGCAAGAGAGGAATATTCGTCGTATAGCACGCATGCTGCGGATTCTCCTTCGTAGGGCTGGTACAAATATTGACCACTATATTAGCCCAAGAAATTCTCCTCTCTGTGATCCTTCTCCCCCCTGCAGTTTAATGTTTTTTCTTTAGTTAACGAGAAAAAATGTATGCTGCTGTGAGTGGAGTTATTTAATTAAAAAATTAAGTTTGTGTCTATTTAATTTTCTGCCTTGTTTTTTTGAATTTTGTTGCCTTGTTTTTTATTTTTATGCTTTTGTTTTTTTTCCATTTGATAACACTTAAGTGCAAAAAGACCCCAAAATGAAATAAAAAGATTCCAATAGAAACATACAATTGAGGAGATATAAATTTCAGTCTTCCAAATATTTGAATTTTCTGCCAATGAATTTAAAATTTACAACAGGTTTTGAATAAATCTACAGTATATAGTCTACCCCACTGGTGGTCGACATATCCATTTTAAATGTAAACTAATAAACTTTCATAGTAAAGAATTAAGAACGGTATATCATTCATAAATTTGACAGGTATTAGGGTAGTTCCTTGATTATTAGTTGTTCGTTAGTGTAAAGTATTAATTTAGTTACCTTAAATCAAAAAAATGACAATTAGTTGTGAATAACTTAAAGTTGTAAATATTTAATTCAATAAATTTCAAGCTTTAAATTGGTTAAAATGGATTACTATAACGTATCAATTATATCGGTATCAACCTAAGCCTGTAATTCGTGAAAACAATTTTTATTATATGGTCAATGAATATTATTACAACATAATGTTAAGGCAATGTATGCAATTTGAAGACTAAATACCTATTATAATCTATCATAGCATTACTTAATATCAACACATATTGATATTACACCCCAATATTCAATATACAACATTCATACTTAGCGGCATTACTTGTTGCCAACACTTCACTAAACAACTCTTATACTTAGAGACCTTGCTTCTTGAGTTGTTACATGTTCTAGAATGACCAACTCTTAATGGTATGAAATATACTGCCATGTATAATAACTTTAAATGTTCCATGATGTTTAATAATATGTATAAACATTATAAAATCAGAAAAACCAAGGACGAACGTGGTGTAATCCTTATTTTAGTGAATTCTTGACCATTAGTTTACCCTCGACCAATAAGAGTTGAGGACGAACTCTCAAGTTGACACTCTCCCCTTAAGAATGTTTATTGATTTATGATAAATGTCCATGGTTGGGGTTTAGGGTTAGGGTTCAGGGTTGAGGTTGGGGTTAGGGTTTAGGGTTTATAGACTATTAAAGAAGTTTTATCAACGACTACTGGTTGATGGAAGACAACTCGTATTGTTCAGTAAATTAAAATATCCCACATGGCATATCTCTAACCATACATTTTTTGACACATTGAAATTACCCATTTGACCCATTTAAAATTACTCATTTGACCGGCTATGTGATCGAAATAAAATTGATCACATTTCAACCATATTTTTTTGACTCGCTCAAATTAACCCATTTGGCCCAAAATAAAATTGATCACAGTTCAAACATAATTTTTACTTCTGAAATATATTACTCAAACAATTGATGGAAAATGAGTCAAGGGTCGAGTGCATCCTTTGGGTTGAGAAATAATTATCACTGCGGCATGGCTGCAAGTCAATTTACAGCTACAACTCCGGTGAATGCTGGTCGGCGTTTCTCAAAATGTTCCAAAACTTAGGTAAGAGGAATTCCACAGATTCACCTCTTTTTAATTTTAGGGATTTAATTTACAATTACATTATTTTGCCCATTTGATTCGATAGGGTAAAAGATGTCAATTTTAGGAATGGGATGATGATCTGCTAGATCCAAGGGTTGCTGACCTTATCAGTAGTTTGAAGTGTGAAAATGATGCACTTAAGCGTGAAAAGATCATTCTGCAGATGAAGGTGGATGAGCTTGAAAATATATTAAAAATAGATATTCATGAGGAAGATGATGATGATGGAGGGATTGAAATGGAGGTAGGGCATATTCCTGTAAATTGTACAGTTGGAGGGATGGTTAAGATGAATGAAATGGGGCTTAATAAGTGGGTAGTACTCTTGTGCGTCGTTATCGGATTTGTGGAATCTTGGATGATGAAGTGAGAAGGAGAACATTGTTTTGTTGAAAGTATTTTGGATCATGTAATGTTGTACTGATGTAATGTTAAATTTGTTGAAGTTATTAAAAGCGACATTGAGTCTATTACGCAACCAAGTAGCTAGTTTATTGATGAACCTAGTGTCTACTATGCAACCTCTAGGTTATGCCTGATGCAATGTTATATTTGATCAAGTTATTAGTATTAGACACATTTTCTACTATGCAACCAAGTAGCTAGTTTATTACTAGACACATTGTCTATTACGCAATGAAGTATCTAGTTTATTACTAGACACATTGTCTATTATGCAACCAAGGTAGTATCATTACATACGGGTAGATGCAAATATCATAAATTACTACAAGTTCACCCAAAATGAATTTGTCCCATAACCAACACAACTTGAAATTTCAATTATAAAATTAAGAAGGGTCCATCCTTCCCCTAAAGATACAAGCTGCAAATAGTTCCTTGAACAAATCCATTCGCTTGTTATTAAGCTGATCCAATGGCGTATCAGTTAGTAGGAAGTCAATAACCTTCACTACATATGCTCCACTGCTTTCACTACAATAATGAAAGACACAATTTCTTGTTAAAGAAATCAGAAGAATGAGTAAAACATAATGAATAACACATTTAATTTACCTTTGCTGAATGGCTGGCACATCCATAATACGCTCCCAGGATCATTGTTTCGTAAGCACATCTTGGCCTAAGTTGGCAAACTGACCAGGTTTCATCAAAATACTAGGCATCATGAATGCGAGGGGTTGTACCAGTTCTTCTAGTTTACCATCATCATACAAACTGACATTGCTATCATAAATGCGAATCAAACCCTCTGCAAAGTGAAAAACAACAGGCATAAAATACTTGTTATCAATTTGCCATACACAGTACAACAACTTAGCCTTGCACCACTCTACAACCCCAGGTTTTGGCATACTTCCTTGAGGATATAACATCAGGGGGTGTAAGACACAAGTCTTGGCAAGTATCAACTATCTCACAAAAATCCAAATCCTTTCCCTCTTTACTAGCAACCTCCTTGATCTTATCCCATGCAGTGCACATGTTATTGCATAATGCAACATCCATAACAACATGACTACGGGCATAAAGGCATGGACGTTTTATGTTTCGTATACGCATTAGTGCCAAAAGTTCCTCCATATGCTAAATATTATAAAAAACTGTACGTCAAATATGGAGCTACTAAAAAAAAGAAATACACGTAGTGAGTGATTAAGGGACTTACAAAAATTCAAAAGCACGGGTTAGCACCGCACAACTGCTCGAAAAACCTCCATCCATAGCTGCCAATCAACAAGTGTTTGGGAAACTTCTCCTACTTGTCAAACCATTCACAAAATAGTTTCTTATCTTCCTCCAAAACTGGGTTGAGTACGTCTACCTTTGTTTTCTTCTTCTTTATCTATTTCAGCTTCCTCATCTTGCTTGCAGAAATTAGAGCATTCCTCATTCTGCCTTGCAATCTTATAACTCTGTACCAAGGTGACTCATCTACTTTAAAAGGTCTCTTATTGTGATTTTGCATCCCTCCAAGGATCTTCAACACCTTATCCAATTTCTTATTCACAACCTTCAACTCTCCGCGCACGTCTGTATCACTTGGCTGAGCATTGCACATCCTGCATGGTCCTCCGCTACAAATATCAGAAAACCACCAACTAGTGGTGAAGCAAGAATACTCCCACCCAAATGGTCACATCAGCAATGTTAGCTTCATCATTAGTCTCTAAGCTCGCTGCACTAGGTGCTTTTTTAATTGCATTCACCCATGATGGTAGGCTATAATCCCATATTTTAGTTTCTTATTGCACTCTAAATCACTGTACTTTATTTGTGTTTGAGCTTTAATTGGTAGTGTGGTGCACTTATTGTGTGTTTTATGCCTTGTAGGAGTGATTCCGAGTTATGTAGATGTTGTGGAGCTAATTCGAGCTATTTGAAACTTTGAAGTCTAAGTAAAAGCCCAAGGGATTAAGTCGAAATCGTGTTCGGGGGTCGAGGACCAAGTCTGAATGTCAAAACGCAAGCAACAACAACACTCTGAGAATTTTACACTACTGCGACGCGTGGGGTGGCGCAGTAGTGCAAATCTTGCTGCCTAACAGACGTTGAGCTCTCTAGATTTCCCCACTAATGTCCCGCATGGCGCGTCGCCCCATGCGGCACGCCTATGTAATGTTTACAGAGCCAATGTCCTATTTTGGCTAGGAGAAGATGGTTTCGTCTGGGCCCGACCCTACTTGGTATAACAATATGGAAAACGTTAATTTCTAGACTTCTGACATACCTTCGACCTCAGGAGGCTAAGGAGGAGTTAGAAAAACACAAGCACAAGGATTTCATCATTCCTTCCTCACTCAAGGCCCGAGTTTGGATTGAATTTATGTTTTCCTATACTTTAATTTTATTTGTGATGAATTGCTCCATGTCTATGGAATAGGTCTCTTTAGGGTTTGATGGATTTGGTCTATTGATGATTGTTTATAGATTATAACTCTAGTTTTATGTATTGAAGCAACTTTGGATGATTTAATTTGTTGCAGCAATATTCACTTGTTTATGTAATCGAAAGAGGCATAACTTGTGATATCTTTGCATTATATTGTTGGTTGAGTTCATAGATTCTTTTAAGTAATCGAAAGAGGCTTGTTGAATTATTGATTAAACCAAGTTAGGAGAATAATCGAAAGAGATTTTCCTAAAGACCAATCCATTACGCATTCTTGCATATCTTCACGTGCTTAAATTGTTCATCTCGTGAGGTTGAGACATAATCGAGAAAGGAGTTTCTGCTAAACGTGTGAACTAATAATTGAGTGAATTCGAGAGACTCACATAAACATTAGAAGTGAATTATCTAGAGTTAGATCCCAAACAATTATCTTGCACCTATCCTATCAAAACCCTATATTATCCCATTGATAACCTTCTTTTCTTGTTCCTTGTTTAGATTTTTATTAGTCAATAGCTTTAGACTCTTAGTCAAATTTAGTTAGAAATCATATAAATCTCAATTATTGATCATCTTGGATAGCAATCAAGCTAGAAACTACGAGAGTACTGCTTAAATCTAATCCTTGTAGATACGATATTATACTATACTATATTTGATTAGCAAGCATAATTTAAGTGTGTTTCGAGCTCGTTAAATTTCGGCGTTGTTGCCGGGGATTGGCAATCAATAGAGATTGAAGTAGTTTGTAGTGCTAATTCAAGATTTTTTTTCTTTTTAGTTCATCTTTCTCTTTTTACGTTTGTTGATTGTGCGCATGTTACAGTTTTAGATTGGTACATGACTCGAGCTTCTGTGAAATAAGTGCTACCATACGAGCCCCAGATAGAAAAACAACTACAACAACTGAGAAAGGAAAGAAATCTCACCGAGACTTCAGAATAGGTTGGGCAATCCTCAACCAAAGAACTTATGGCTGGAAACAGTGATGATAATGTAGATTTGGATGCAAGGGAAGCAACCCAACAATGACAAAAAGTTGCACTGGATGCTGAGGAAGTAGCTATTAGAGATAGACATATTATCTATGAAGAAGAGAGGGGTCGCAGAATTGCTCAAAATCAACCCTTGGATGCAAACCGGTTCGGAAATATGGTTCCCATGCATGGGAGGTCATTGGGCGATTATGCTAGACCGGTCTACAATCAAGGCTTATTAAGTGTTAGACCACCTCCAATTGCAGCTAACAATTTTGAGTTGAAGCAAGGGTTGCTTCAAATCATTTAGAACTGCTGTGTCTTCAGTGGAAAGATGAACGAAGATCCAAACACACATCTAATAGACTTCGAGGAGATTATGTACACATTTCAATACAATGGGGTGTCACAAGATGCAGTATACTTAAGGGCATTCTCCTTTTCACTTAAAGATGATGCAAAGCAGTGGCTTCGAAGCTTGCCCACGGGATCGATTTGAACATGGGAGGAGATGGCCAGAATATTCCTTGATAAATATTTCTCCTCAGCTAAGACGTGCAAGTTTAGAAGTGAAATCTGTAACTTTTGCCAGAAAGAGACTGAAATTGTTTTTGAAGCATGAGAGTAGTTTAAGGAGATTGTTAGAAAGTGTCAATATAGTGGAATTGAACTATGGATGCAACTCCAGGACTTTTGGGATGGATTGACACCGGCCTTGCGTAGAACATTGAGCAATGCAATTGGAGGCCCTTTGATGAAGAAGACTCCAGAAGAGATAGTTACAATTCTTGATGACTTATCTGAAGATGCTAATCAGTTGCCTTCTGAGAGTTCTGAAAGAAGAAGATCAATTGGTGTTCACAAAGTTGATGCTAACACATCTGTATAGGCACAACTTAATGTTATGGCAAAAGAAATACGAAAGCTGACCTTAGCCTCGATACAAAATGAGCCTCACGCATCTTGTGATATATGCGGAAGAGGACACCCTACTCATGAGTGTAATTGTCACGANACAACTACAACAACTGAGAAAGGAAAGAAATCTCACCGAGACTTCAGAATAGGTTGGGCAATCCTCAACCAAAGAACTTATGGCTGGAAACAGTGATGATAATGTAGATTTGGATGCAAGGGAAGCAACCCAACAATGACAAAAAGTTGCACTGGATGCTGAGGAAGTAGCTATTAGAGATAGACATATTATCTATGAAGAAGAGAGGGGTCGCAGAATTGCTCAAAATCAACCCTTGGATGCAAACCGGTTCGGAAATATGGTTCCCATGCATGGGAGGTCATTGGGCGATTATGCTAGACCGGTCTACAATCAAGGCTTATTAAGTGTTAGACCACCTCCAATTGCAGCTAACAATTTTGAGTTGAAGCAAGGGTTGCTTCAAATCATTTAGAACTGTTGTGTCTTCAGTGGAAAGATGAACGAAGATCCAAACACACATCTAATAGACTTCGAGGAGATTATGTACACATTTCAATACAATGGGGTGTCACAAGATGCAGTATACTTAAGGGCATTCCCCTTTTCACTTAAAGATGATGCAAAGCAGTGGCTTCGAAGCTTGCCC
>AWOL01S0071661.1:2131-25371 GCA_000715115.1 Nicotiana otophora | reverse complement strand
ACAAAGTTAGGCAAAATACTTACCTTAAAGAAGCTAAATCAATACTCTAAAATGACCTTCTAGCGTGAAACGACCTTCGGACGGCTCAAATCTAGCCAAAATAACTTAATATCATAAATAAAAGCCATTGAAAATAGTTCTGGATAATAAAGCTTCGATCTTTAATGAAAAGTAAGAAGTCAACCCCGGGCTCGCACCTCAGAACCAAAATTAATTCACAAATTCTGAGCACTCATTTCGATACGAGTCCAACAATACCAAAATTATCCAATTCCGACATCAAATCGGCCTTCAAATCCTCATTTTACATTTTAGAAATTATTTATAAAAATGCCTAATTTCTCCAATTCAAATCACTAATTTAATGGTACAAATTTAGATAGAATTATGAAATATAATCAAATCCGGGTAAAGAACACTTACCCCAATCCAACACGTGAAAATCCCCTTCAAAATCGCCCAACTCGGAGCTCCTTAACTCAAAAAGTGATAAAAATATCATAACCCTCGACATAGAGTACATATAACTATGCCCAGGTATTCCTCTTGCGCGATCGCGAAGCACAGAATACAAGCTGCCCCAACATTCTACAGGATCTCATAAACACAATAACGAATACAACTCACAATTTCCAGCAACTATGCGAATGTTGTTTCATCCACGCGATCGCGTATAACAAGACCTAATGCCCCTTTCAAGCTTTCCTTATACGTGATCGCGTAACCAAAGCCGTGAACTCAAAAGGCAACAGTTAAAACTGTCATGAATGCGTACCCTATGTTGCTTCCGCGATGACTAAAATACTCAGCTCCCATAAACGCTATACGATCGTGGCCCAGTCTTCGCGATCGCGAAGAACACTGAAACACCAGAAAAACCAGCAACTCCAAAACATGAAGAAATACCCCGTAGCCTATCTGAAACACACCCGAGGCCCCCGGGACCCTATCCACACAATCCAACAAGTTACATAACTTAATGCAGACTTGCTCGAGGCGTCAAATCATATCAAACAACTTCAAAACTACCAATCACACCGCAATTCAAGCCTAATGAACTAATAAACTTTCAACTGCTACAACTCACGCCGAATCATATCAAATCAACCCGGAATGAACTCAAATTTTGCATGCAAGTCCCAAATGACAAAATGAAGCTATATTAACTCCCGAAATCACAATTCGTACCCGATATCAACAAAGTCAACTCCTGCTCAAACCTCTCAACCTTCTAAACTGTCAACTTTCCAACTTTTGTCAAAATGCATCAAATCAACCTACGAACCTCCAAATCCAAATCCGGACATACGCCTAAGTCTAAAATCACCATATGAAGCTAGTGGAATCATCAAAACACTAGCCTAGAGTCATCTACACAAAAGTCAAACTCCGGTTAACTCTTACCATTGAAGCTTCTAGAACAAGAATCATTCTTCCAAATCAATCCCGAATCATCCGCAAACCGAACCCGGCCACATACGCAGGTCATATTGTAAAATACGAAGCTACTCGAGACAATAAGACACCTAACGGGATGCTAATTCTCAAAATGACCGGTCAGATCGTAACATTCTCTCTTAAACAAACGTTCATCTCGAACGTTCCAAGAACCAGTCTGAAGCCACGAAATCACTGGATGAGCTCACCATACACATACTCGCAGGTGATCCCATGTCACCCCAATCCACATAAGCACAACAACACCATCTCAACTGAAGATTATTCGTTCCACCCACACCAATAAGCCTTAGAACCAAATTCTTCACCATCCGATCATTTCCCAAAGGCACGATTCTCACATAAACACATTGTATCAACCTCAACTAGCTGCCACAACTCATGCATACACCCACAAGGTATGACCACCCGATGTAATACATTGCCCATATGCCCATAACAACATCACTGACTACAATAGCGGCCCATAATCAAATCCAGTTGCGGCAAATAACCTCATATCAGCTAAAACCTTGCCCCAAACCTTCATAACGCTGACAAATGATGCAAGAAAGATGAAGATCTCATAACCACTCGCCCAAATCATCAAGTCATACCCGACACCACGTGGTCATATACAATGCCAAGCTAAACTTAATAATTACAACGCGAATATGATTGAGTATAGAAAGAGAAACACATAAGAGAACTATCAAACAAGTCCGATNTGAAGATCTCATAACCACTCGCCCAAATCATCAAGTCATACCCGACACCACGTGGTCATATACATTGCCAAGCTATTAATAATTACAACGCGAATATGATTGAATATAGAAAGAGAAACACATAAGAGAACTATCAAACAAGTCCGACAAGCACAACTCCCTATCAATACCATACTACAAATCCATTCCACAAGGAAGAATCAAAACATATGAACTAATCACAAGGATCTCATCCCAACATAACTCCACCGCGGTACGTATCCCGTTTCAAACCTATCAAACCACACGAAAACGTGAGGATCCCATCCTTAGCTCTGAATCACACATGGAATACACATCCCACCAACCGAAACCTTCCACTAACTCAATTCCACAAAACCAAATCACAACAGGTAACAGACTTCCCATATCGGTACAGCACCTAAATAAAATATCATAAATAAACCATCCAGATATCACATCAAAACCTACCGTAATGAGTAACGAAAAGTTCATTCTAGTCTTATAGCTCTTAATAGTTAACAAACCAAGATGATAGACATGGGCTACCACAATAGAATTTCTCAACAGAGGTAAACACATAAGGATAGGACAAGAATCACAAAAGTCATCCATATATGAGGCATATAGGAGGACTCACACTAATAAATATGATCGGATCAAAATAAGAATTCTTCTCCTCTATGACAAATCGAAACCATACTTGTAATGACACCATCTGGTACAACAGCCTCAACCCTACCAAGTGAAGTATATCAACAGGTTGGGCCTCCCCCTCTAGGGTGCCCTCTAACCCTATCCTCCACCCTTAGCTAGCTGTGCAGGTTTAGTGGCAAATAGAATGGAGCCCATAGCCTAAGTGCTCTGATGAAATCCACCTCTCCCGAGTTTGGAACAATCTCTCATGATGTGCCTAGTATCACCACGCTCATAACAACCCCTCTAGGGGCATGGCTGCTTGCACTGAGTCTATGTCGGGTAACTGGAATAACCGCTGTAGGAACCACATGCAGGTGGTGCACTAAAAGATGACTGCCCCATATGAGTACCCTGAGCTCCCTGACTAACTAGAGCACCACGAGTAGTCTGAAGTGCGGGCTGGACCGGCTGACTGCCCGACCCTCCACCGTGATGGGTCATAGCTGAAGAGTAGAATCCTTTGAATCCTCCAGAACCTATAGACTTCTTGGCCTACTGATCCTGCATCTCCTCACCCCGAATACGCTCTAACCTCCTGGCAATCTCCACAACCTGCTGAAAATGGAGTATTGGTCTCCAACTTCCGAGCCATGCTGAATCTAAGAGCATAACTGATCCCCTTGATAATTCTACAGACTCGTTCTCTGACTGTAAGAACCAAAGTAGGTGTATAATGGGATAACTCACTGAACCTGATGGTGTTCTCCGACACCGTCATGGTGCCTTAATGCAGCTGTTCGAACTCTGTGTGCCACGCATCCCGAAGAGTCTGGAAAACAAACTCCCTCAAGAACATCTCTTAAAACTAAGTCCAAGTGAGTGATGTTGCATCGGCTGGCCTACCCTCCTCATAAACCTACCACCACTAATACGCTGCCCCTAACAGCTGAAATGTAGTAAAAGCATCTTCGCTCACCTCCACAGTACCCATAGTACAGAGATCACAGTGACACTTCCCTAGAAAACCATGGGCATTCTCGATAGTTGTTCCACTGAAAGTAGGTGGACCATACTTCTTAAACCTCTAAAGCCTCTTTTACTCCACCTTTGATGTCCCTGGCCTGACCTCAGGCTGAACCGGAATAATAGGTTGTACCAGCATCACACCCCGAACCTGACCAATTTGAGCCCGCTGCACTGGTGTACGGGCGGTGAGAGTTTGAGCTCCACCCCTGATCTGTGAAGTAGCTGGTGCAACAGAGATCAATCCCGCCTGAGCTAATGTACCAAATATGGTCAGGAACTTCGCTAAAGTCTCCTAAAGTCTAGGGGTAACAACAAGCGCCTCTGGTGCATGTCCCCCAATCGGAGCTAATGGTAGCAGCTCAATTGTTGCTCTAGAAGGTGCTCTAGCTACTACACATTCCCCTCCTTGTCCTCCACCTCGGCCCCGACCTCTCACGGCTCTTGCAGGGACGCGAGTGTCTACTCAGCTGATCTGGTAGCGCCTGTGAGAAAATAGAGATACAAAGGCTCAAACTTCAAAATCAACAAATTCGCACGACAGGAATGAAAGAAGTAGAATTTTCCTAATAGTTCCGTAGACTCTCAAAAATAAGTACAAACGTCTCCATACCGATCCACACGACTCTACTAAACTTGCTCGTGACTAGTAGAACCTATGAACCTAGAGCTCTGATACCACTTGTCACAACCCAAAATCCCACCTTAGTCGTCATGATGGCCCCTATTCTCTACGAATAGATAAGCCGATTACTTAAAACAATTAAGCCAATTTAACAATGATATTTTAAATTAGAGATTTATATAAATACCGAAATAAATATGAAATAGGCCGATGTGTCAATAATCACTACAACCTCCCAAGACTAGGTAATACAGAGTCATGAACTCTAAATGAATACATAGAAAGATCTCATGAATCGAAATACAGTATTGTTTGGATATCAAGCTGACAGTACAATAAAAGGAAAGGTCTACAAGGGATTGCGAAGACCAAGCAGCTCTACCTTGAATCCTCGCGATCGATAAGATAATTTTTCCTGAGTCTGATATCTCCAATACCTAGATTTGCACAAACAATATGTAGAAGTGTAGTATGAGTACACCACGATTGGTACCCAGTAAGTATCAACACTAACCTCAGTGGAATAGTGACGAGGTACAAATCAAGACACCTACAAGTCAGAATAACATGTGCAGTATAAAAGTATAAAGCTAATAATGAAAATAGGAAGTAGAAAATAGCAACTAGAATCAACATATGATATAAACAGCAAAGTAATAAGAACACCTTTAAAGTTCCAGTGAAATCATATAAGGGAAACAAATGACAACCAACTAATCAAGCCATTGTAACACAAGACTCACAACAAATTACTCCGAGATACCTCATCTCATAATTACAAGTCACAAGTCTCAACCATAAATCATATGCCCACGACACCTTGTGCCTACATTTCTAATCACAACCGCATGGACAACTCACGTACCATTATCTCAATCTGCCCGACATGATCATAAGCTCACAATCACAATCTGTCTCGCGTGGTCACGGGCCCAATATCACAATGAAAGCAGATACTACAAGAATACATGGGCATGAACAGTAAATGTCAAGTTTTATACTTCTGAACTGGTATAAATGGCATGCTACGGTCTATGCTTATGTGAGTGTACTATTACAGCCCAAGTCAACAAGTAATATCAAAGACATCGACTAGATCATTAAAGCAATACAACAAGTCGCGTAAGGTGTATGACATACACAAGGGAAAATCCTACCATCACACAAATGTCATCAACATAATGCCCTCTGGACATCACACATCATCCCTAACATTGCCACCCTTATCTCTCTGATAGCCACCCGTATCACTCTGCATAATAGCCACCCTTATCGCTCTGCCCGAACAACGACACAATAGGCACCCGTATCATTTCGCACAATCAATAACAGTGAGATGCCACCCTTATTCTCGGCATAACAACAACAATGTGATGCCACCCTTATGCTCTGCATAACAATAACCAATCCTCATAAAATCGGCCTTCAAATCCTCATTTTATATTTTAGAAAGCTTTTACAAAAATTCCCAATTTCTCCAATTCAAATAACTAATTTAATAATAAAAATAATGATGGAATCATGAAATATAATCAAATCCAGGTAAAGAAAACTTACCCCAATCCAACACGTGAAATGTCCTCCAAAAGCAAACAATTCCGAGCTCTCTAACTCAAAAAGTGATAAAAATATCATAACCCTCGAAATAGAGTACTTATAATTCTGCCTAGGTATTCCTCTTACGCAATAGCTGGAATTACTTCGCGATTGTGAACCACAAAATAAAAGCTGCCCAAACACTCTACGCGATCGCGTAAACATAGTCGCGAGCGCGACTCACAATTTCCAGCAACTACATGAACACGGTTTCATCCACGCGATCGCGGATAACAAGACCTGATGCCCCCTCCAGCAAAGGCAGCACAAACGTGAAGGGCAACAGCTCAAACTATCGCGAATGCGTACTGTCTGTCGCGTCTGCGATGGCCAAAATACTCACTCCCATAAACGCTATGCGATTGTGGCTCAGTCTTTTCTATCGCGAAGAACACTGAAACACTAGAAACAATAGAACTCCAAAACATGAAGAAATGGTCTGTAGCTCATCTGAAACACACATGAGGCCCTGGGACCCCATCCGAACAAACCAACAAGTTCCATAACTTAACGAGGACCTGCTCGAGGTATCAAATCACATCAAACAACTTCAAAACTATGAATCGCACCTTAATTCAAGCCTAATGAACTAATGAACTTGCAATTTCTACAACTCGCGCCGAATCATATCAAATCAATCCGGAATAACCTCAATTTTTTCATGCAAGTCCCAAATGATACAATAGAGCTATACCAACTACCGGAATCATAATCTAAATCCCATATCAACAAAGTCAACTCCCGGTCAAACCTCTCAACCTTTCAAGCCTTCCATTTTCCAACTTTCGCCAAAATGCATCAAATCAATCTACGGACCTCCAAATCCAAATTCGGACATACACCTAAGTCTAAAATCACCATATGAAGCTATTGAAATCTTCAAAATGACATCCCGGAGTCATCTACATAAAAGTGAAACTCTGGTCAACTCTTAGCGCTTAAGCTTATAAAATAAGAATCATTCTTCCAAATCAATCATGATTCGTCCGAAAACTGAACCCGGCCACACACGCAAGTCATTTTACACAATATGAAGGTACTTGAGACCTTAAGGCACCGAACGAGATGCTAATTCTCAAAATAACCGGTCGGGTCATTACAGATGTCATGTGCTTGGACTGGTTCTCAGAAAGAATCAAATCTCATTTGCTTGTGTGCAAGAATATAATACATAAACAAAATATGAAATACATCTATTTTAAATTAACTGTGAGTTACACGCATACCCAGAATATAAAAGATACTCTATTCAATCACTTGAAATATTATCAAGTTTTATTAATGGTTCCATTTTATGTGAAACAGGATACTCTTACATAATCTACAAAAATGGCAGAATTAGGTATATACAAAATAATTAATAGTGTTTATTACATTAAATATTGCTAGTTTTGTAAGATTAATTGATTGACATCCTCTTCAGAGATCAAATAAAAATTGTATACGTTCTCCGAAAGATGAGTAAATATGTCGCATCAAGTACCTTCAAATTGGCATAGGAAAACCAAGATAAACAAGAAGATCAATTTCGCGGTACATCTAATATGGAAAATAGTATCACTAATGTAACCTTATTTGTGTATAACTAATACAACAGGCTGTTTACCGGAAAAATCGGATAACGTTAGATTTTGTGTATGGTTCTAAGGATATGCGATACAATTCGATATAAATCGTGTAGAGGAATAAAGATACGTATATTCTTGACTGTGAAAATGCAAATAGTGGGAAATAAAAATGAATGAGATAAAGTAAAGCAAACACAAAGGGATATCTTTCAATCTGAGAAGTGATTTTTTGTCTATGTGCTTTAGCTTGCAAGGATCCCCCTTTTTATAGAAGATCGTCATTACAAAAAACAATAAAATAAAGAATATAGTGGAAGGCCCATGATGACTTGTCTCTTCCTTGATTCCTGCCAAGATTCTCTTTCTTGGTGCGGTTGCAACGGCTCTTGTCTGTGAGCTTGATACTATCTCGAGCTCGTTACTGGGTCGGGCCATTTAGTCTTGGCTCGAGTTCGACCTTCGAGATGGGCGTCACGCATTTCCGACCTCGAAGCAGTGCCTTGTGGATCGATTCGGTCACGGGCTCGATAACCCTGTCGAGCCGACTCCTCGAGTGACCTTCGGTCTCGAGGCTCGTTAGTACTGACTTCGGAGCTCACTCCCAAAATCTCATTCCAACTTTTTAACTTTTGAACTCGATCGAATGTAGGAAGGTCGAAATCTATTTCGACCGTATACAGATAGTCCCCTCTTTTCTCACGAAGGATGCGGTGAGAATCGATGTGATTTTTGGCGGTTCGATCGGTTCATAAGCCGACGTTTTCACATAGATCGATTATGACGTATGTGATAGTTATCCTATCGATTCAGCCTTTCAAGGTATTTAATGCTTGTCAGATGGCGGTCGGCCACCTGTGATATTGAACCGTCATGATGCGAGCCTATAAATAGCTCTTCCATCTATCATTTACTTCTTTCACGCGTTCACTCCCCCGAATTTTCTCATCTTTTCTTCCTTTCTTGTTGCTACCAGAGTTTTGGTGTCGTCAATTCTTCACTTTTATTCGTCTTTCTTCCTCCCATATCAATGGCCCAGACTTCGAAAACTGTGCCTCAGAATGAGAAATCTTCTTCTTCACGGCCGTCCGGCGACAAGGAACCAGTGGAGCCGTCCACCTATGACTACATTCCCGGCACGTGTCGATGTATATGTGCTCTATAACAGAGGGTCATCTCAAGGCCATTAGAAAAGACTGCAACTGGGGTTCTGAAGTAGTGTTGCAAATTCCATCCCCCGAAGAGAGCGTCATCACCCGTGTGGAGGGGTTTTATGTGTTTACACTTATCCCTTCACACTGGATCCGGTCGACCCGGTGATCATCGATTTTTGCAATAGGTATCAGGTCACCCTTGGTCAGATTCATCCCTCTTTATGGCGTATAGTAATCCTACTTCTCTTCTTCTCCACCAAAGCCAGGGGCTGGATTTTTCCCTTAATCACCTCATACGGTTGTATCGGCCTCAAATCTTTCGAGGATTAATCAGACTTCATCGTCGGGCATCGAAGGCTTTGATGTCGAGTATCGACGAACACAAGGATTGGGGTTGGATGGGGTGTTACATTCGGGTGAGGACCCGTGACCTTATTCCGGAAGAGAAGATGTCGTTCCCCGAGGAATGGAATTTCGACCGTAAGTTGTTCTCATAAGACGTTGCCTTTTGTATCCTTTCTTGAATATTTTTTTGTTGATGTTTGTTCTCGATATACAGCTGCCCCTTGGATGCCACAAGCGGTGCCCGACCTCGAGGATTGGGTTCGAAAGTTAGCCTCGACTTCCTCTTATGCCGAACGCGCTTGGCGTGATTTGGCTAAAGGCATATGGGAAGCCAAGAACCATGGTAAGGTTTTACTTCTCGTTTCCTTCGAGGCACTCTTTGTGCTCCATTCGTTACCGATTTCATTTCATGCAGGCGTAACCAAGGAAGCCACTTTGAGGCCTTCTAGCGGTGAAGAAGGAACTAAGTCCCCGGTCCCGAAACAAGGGAAAGATAAGAAGCACAAAGTTGCCTCTCGATCAGAGGGCCCCAAGCCCAAAACTCGAAGGGTGAGGAGGAAGGAAATTGCTCTTTCCATTGACTCGGTCCAACGACTGAGAGAAGAAGAAGAAGAGAAAAAAGAATAAGAAGAGGAAGAAAGAGGTGCCTCGGCTTTGGTGTCCCGATCTGCAAAAGCTATCGAGGTCACCGAAGCTCCTTAATCGATGGCAGCTGTACCGGTCGGGGTTGACTCTGGGATCCTGAGTCTTGATCGAAACTCCCTGAATGATTCACTTGGGACTATGATAGTGGGTTATTCGCCTTCTCTTCCCACCTTTTCTGAGGAGGCGTTAAAGGAAACTCGAGAATTGAAGACCCCCGATATAGGCAGAGGCTCTAGTGCAGGGGATCCCTTTCAGAATTGCTTTACTGGAGTCGTGATGCTTCCGATATCGGGGACACTTCTCTTCTACTGGAATAGGCCCAACGTTTCATTACTCGGGTAATGATTTTACTATACTTGGTTTCTTTGTTCTTTTCCGAATTTAACTCGTGTTCTTTCCCTACTGTGCAGGCCATTAGTAGATTTTGGGTCAACCTTAGCCAGTGTGAGGTCGAGCTTCAGAAGGTCTCGGGGGAGAGAGATGCCTTGTGTCTTCTTTGCAGCCAAAAGGATGAGGCTATAAAGGACCTCCAAGCGGATTTGGTTATGGCTCGTGAAGAAGAGGCCAAACTTGACAAGCAGGTGAGCCTCGTTCTATTAAAGTATTTGTTCGACTTGACTGTGGAAGTTAACCCTTCGTTGTCTCAGCTGTAGCTAAAGGTTGAAATGATCGGGTCACTTCGAGAAGTAGTCGATCAAATCAAAGTTGAATGTAATCTGTGGAAGGAGACTATCGATCACCTGGCTGCGGAAAAAGAGACCATTTTGACCAACTTATTATCGGTCGATGTCCAGCTTCGAAACGTTAAGCAAAAGGGCTCGGCTCAAGCTAAGAGGATCGAGGAGCTTGAAGCCCAGCTTGCTGAGGCCAAGGCCGAGGTTGAGTCGTCAAAAATCTTGGCGGATAAGTCCATTATCGTGTATCAGGCTGATGCCGAGGCTGCTCAGATGGAGGTACGAGAGGCGGCAGATACTGCCGGCACCCGAGCACATTGGATTTTCGAACTTGCTAAATGTAGGTCTCGGAGGGAGATCCTCGAGGAGATACATCTTCGGGGTTTCGACCTTAGTGAAGAAATAAAAAAGGCTAAAGAGCTCGAAGCTGAAGCTAAGGCTGAAGCCTTAGCTTCTGATGGCGATGATGGTGACGATAACGGTAGCAAGAGCGGCTCCAAGTATGCGGGAGAGCCTGACAGAGAAGCAAACGCCCCTGAGGATGATCAGGAAGCTTAGTTCATAGTTTTTTTTTATGTTTGTAATCGATCATGTAGAAAATTTTGTATATAGACAACGTTGGCCGATTTGTGAAGAATTTATGCGTGCCTTACAAATGTTTTCACAAGGAGCTTAACAATTCAATCAAATTTGGACTTTGTAGTCTCTATTACTGATTTGTTCGAAGTGGCGTAGCCCATGGGCTTACTTATTGAGTTAATGATTCGAACTTGAAGAAATATAATCCATAGGCGTAATAGTTGAGTGAGCGCTTTGCTTGGACTCGAAGTGAAAGTACACTGTAGGCTTTAATCGTCTAGTGAATGATTCGAACTCAATGTAATGTATCTCGTGGGCATGATGGTCGAGTGAGTGATTGCTCGAACTCGAAATAAAAGTAGCCTGTAGGCTTTAGTCGTCGAGTGAGTGCTTGCCCAAACCCGTAGGCTTACCAGGCGAGTGAATGATTCTAACTCGATGCAACGTAGCCCGTAGGTATAACGGTCGAAGTAGCCTGTAGGCTTAGCAGTCGAGTGAATGATTCAAACTCGATGCAATGTAGCCCGTAGGCGTAATGGTCGAAGTAGCCCGTAGGCTTAGCAGTCGAGTGAATGATTCAAACTCGATGTAATGTAGCCCGTAGGCATAATGGTCGAAGTAGATCATAGGCTTAGTGGTCGAGTGAGTGCTTTCTCGAACTCGATGCAATATAGCCCATAGGCATAATGGTTGAAGTAGCCCGTAGGCTTAGCAGTCGAGTAAATGATTCGAACTCGATGCAATGTAGCCCGTAGGCGTAATGGTTGAAGTAGCCCGTAGTCTTAGCAGTTGAGTGAATGATTCGAACTCGATGCAATGTAGCCCGTAGGCATAATGGTCGAACTAGCCCGTAGGCTTAGTGGTCGAGTGAGTGGTTGCTCGAACGCGATGCAATATAGCCTGTAGGCTTAGCAGTCGAGTGAATGATTCGAACTCGATGCAATGTAGCCCGTAGGCATAATGGTCGAACTAGCCCGTAGGCTTAGTGGTCGAGTGAGTGGTTGCTCGAACGCGATGCAATATAGCCTGTAGGCTTAGCAGTCGAGTGAATGATTCGAACTCGATGCAATGTAGCCCGTAGGCATAATGGTCGAACTAGCCCGTAGGCTTAGTGGTCGAGTGAGTGGTTGCTCGAACGCGATGCAATATAGCCTGTAGGCTTAGCAGTCGAGTGAATGATTCGAACTCGATGCAATGTAGCCCGTAGGCATAATGGTCGAACTAGCCCGTAGGCTTAGTGGTCGAGTGAGTGGTTGCTCGAACGCGATGCAATATAGCCTGTAGGCTTAGCAGTCGAGTGAATGATTCGAACTCGATGCAATGTAGCCCGTAGGCATAATGGTCGAACTAGCCCGTAGGCTTAGTAGTCGAATGAATGATTCGAACTCGATGCAATGTAGCCCGTAGGTGTAATGGTCGAAGTAGCCCGTAGGCTTAGTGGTTGAGTGAATGATTGGAACTCGATGTAATTTAGCTCGTAGGCGTAATTGGCCGAATTTCACTTGATTCTGTTTGCATAATAAATCTCCAAAAAGAGGAATTTTCCTTGGATATAAGATGCCGATAAAGAAGAGAACTTTCTTCGCACGTTATTACACATGTGTTTATGTTTCGCGCCTGGGTTCGGGGCAATCTACATGAGCATGGTTCGTTTCGACCATTTGGCTCTTACAATATTTCCTATTGGAACCCTGTTGTTGTGAAATAACTCTCTTGCATCTGAACTCGATGTACTTTAGGGCCTAATGACCCCTTAGTATTCGAGGTCGATTGTAAAGAGAACTTGGATATTGTTGTAAGTGCAGCACGATCAATAGTTTCCTTATTAAAAACCTTGCCGAAAAACCCATTTGGGATAAAACCGGTCTAAGGGAAAAAGAGTGCAACGCGTGCTTTCAAGCGAAGGATCCATTTTAGCCCTCGTTCGGACTTCTGCAGGGGTCAGTTTTGAAATGTATATGAATACGGAAAGGTCGTACCTTAGCAGTAGTACCGTTTCAGATTTGATACATTCCAGCTGCTTGATAGTTGTTTGCCATTTATAATGCCGAGCGTGTACGATCCCTTTCCGATATTCTTAAGCAACTGATATGGTCCTTCCCAATTTGGTCCTAGTTTTCCTTAATTCGGATTTCGGGTATTGATGGTAACTTTTCTTAACACTAAGTCCCCGGGCTTACAATGGCGGAGCTTGGTTCTTCGATTATAATATCTTTCGATTCGCTGCTTTTGGGCGGCCAATTGGACATGAGCATCTTCTCGTCTTTCGTCCAATAGTTCAAGGCTTGTATTCATACCCTCGTTATTTGATTCTTCCATCGCGAATCAAAATCTGGCACTGGGTTCACCAACTTCAACAGTTATCAATGCTTCGGGCCCCTATACTAAGGAGAATGGGGTCGCCCCCGTACTAGATTTTGACGTCGTCCGATATGCCCAAAGGACTTCGGGCAGGATTTCTCTCCATTTTCCTTTAGCGTCGTTGAACCTCTTCTTTAGGTTTTGAATAACAGTTTTGTTCATTGATTCGGCCTGTCCATTCCCACTAGTATGGTATGGCGTCGATAGTATCCTTCTTATTTTGTGATCTTCGAGGAATCTTGTTACTTTGCTACCAACGAATAGTTTTCCATTGTCACATACTAATTCGGCGGGTATCCCGAATCGGCATATGATATGATCCCAAATAAAGTCTATAACTTCTTTCTCTCATATTTTCTCAAACGCCTGCGCTTCAACCCATTTAGAAAAATAGTCAGTCATAAATAAAATGAATTTCGCTTTACCTGAGGTCGATGGCAGAGGGCCGATGATATCCATTCCCCATTTCATGAACGGCCAAGGGGATAGGACTGAATGGAGTTGCTCTCCGGGTTGATGGATCATTAGTGCAAACCTTTGACATTTGTCTTGTTTACGAACAAATTCCTTTGCATCTTTGCCCATATCAATCCAATAATATCCTGCTCTGATTATTTTTTGAACTAATGTATCGGCACCGGAGTGATTCCCGCAAGTGCCCTTGTGCACTTCCCGTAGGATGTAATCGGTATCTCCCAGACCCAAGCATACTGCGAACGGTCCATCGAATGTTCTTCGGTACAGCGTTCCGTCTGAAGCCAACGTGAATCGAGTAGCTTTAGTCTGTAGGGTCCTAGAATCTTTAGGGTCCGATGGGAGCTTTCCACTCTTTAAGTGTTCAATATATTTGTTTCTCCAATCCCAGGTTAAGCTTGTATAATTTATCTCTGCATGACCTTCTTCGATTACCGATTGTGAAAGTTGAACAACATTCCCCGAGCCCAAGTCATCTACCTCGACTGACGATCCCAAATTAGCAAGCGCATCAGCCTCATTATTCTGTTCTCGTGGAACATGCCGTAAAGTCCATCGTTTGAAATGGTGCAAAGTGACAAGCAGTTTATCTAAATACCTTTGCATTCCACCTTCTCGAACTTCGAAGGTTTTGTTTACTTGAATCACCACCAGCAAAGAGTAACAATTGGCTTCAATGACTTCTGTTCCCAAGTTTCTAGCTAGCTCGAGACCTGCAATCATGGCTTCATACTCGGCCTCGTTATTAGTCAACCTGATAGTTTTAACAGATTTCCTAATAGTGTTGCCTGTGGGTGGTTTCAAAACTATGCCCAGCCCGGACCCTTTCACGTTCGAAGCCCCATCCGTAAAAAGGATCCACACCCCCGATGATGCACCTGATTTCAACAGGAGTTCTTTTTTGTCTTCGGGTACGAGGGTTGGCGTGAAATCGGCCATGAAGTTTGCTAAAATTTGAGACTTGATGGCCGTACGAGGTTGATATTCAATATCGTACCCACTGAGTTCTACGGCCCATTTGGCCAGTCGGCCTGATAACTCGGGTTTGTGCAAATTATTACGAAGCGGGTAAGTGGTTAACACACATATGGGATGACATTGAAAGTACGGCCTTAACTTTCTAGAGGCGCTTATCATTGCAAGTGCTAATTTTTCTAGGAGCGGATATCTAGTTTCCGCTTCTCCTAAGGTTCGACTTATATAATAAATGGGGAATTGCGTACCTTGCTCTTCTCGAACTAGGACACCGCTTATGGCGATTTGTGATACTGCCAAGTACAGACAAAGTTTTTCGTCTGTTTTTGGAGTGTGAAGTAGTGGTAGGCTGGATAGATATCGTTTTAGTTCCTCTAATGCTTGTTGGCACTCCGGGGTCCCAGCAAAATCATTCTTCTTTTTTAGTAGAGAGAAACATTTGTGACTTTGATCAGATGATCTTGAATGAACTGGCCTAAGGCTTCAATCCTACCCGTTAGCCTTTATACGGCTTTCACGCTGTCCACAATGACGATGTCTTTGATGGCCTTGATTTTATCGAGGTTAATCTCTATTCCCCGATGTGACACTATGAAGCCGAGGAACTTGCCCAAACCGACCCCGAAAGCACATTTTTCGGGGTTGAGCTTCATGTTGTATTTCCTCAAAATTTCGAACGATTCCTACAAATGGGTCAAATGATCCTCTGCTCGCAGGGATTTAACTAGCATGTCATCAACATAAACTTCCATTGACTTTCCTATTTGTTCTTCGAACATTTTATTTACTAGGCGTTGGTAAGTACCCCCTGCATTCTTTAGCCAGAAGGACATCAAGAAAAGTGATAATCTCATGGCCGGCTGTGGCATCGATCATGCAATCGATGTTGGACAGCGGAAAGGAATCTTTGGGGCATGCTTTGTTCAAATCCTTACAGTCCACACAGATTCTAAGTTTGTTCCCTTTTTAGGCACTACAACTACATTGGCTAACCATTCGGGATATTTCACCTCCTGAATGAACCCTACTTTGAGAAGCTTGGTTACCTCGTCCTTTATGAATGCGTCTTTCCCTCGGAATAGGGTCTTCTCTTTTGCTTCACCGGTCTGAACATGGGGTCCAAACTTAGTCGGTCCATCGTTATGTCCGGCGAGATCTTTGTTATATCTAAATGGGACCAGGAAAAACAATCGATGTTATCGATAAGAAATTGAATGAGTTTCTTCCTGAGTTCGGGGCTCAACCACGTTCCTAAGTATACCTTTCGCTCGGGCCAATGCTCGATTAATGTGACTTGCTCTAGTTCCTCTGTTGTTAATTTGATGGCATCGGAGTCATCGGGAATCATGAAAGATCGAGGGAACCTTTGATCATCATCCTGTTCGATCTTCTGGTTATTTGGCTGGGTCGAATCTGATGTTTGTGATTGCTATTTGGTGTCCCGTTCTCCTTTTGAGCCCGATCCTTCTATCGGTAAAGGTGAGGAAGTTGGTTTAGCTTCCTCGACGGCGAACATTTCCTTTGTGGCTGGTTGTTCTCCATACACCGTTTTGACACCTCTCGATGTTATGAATTTGAGGGCCTGGTGTAGGCTCTCATGTTGTGGATCCATGGCCTTCCGAAAAGGGCGTTGTATCTCATATCGCCTTCGATCATGTGAAACTTTGTTTCCTAGATGGTTTCGTCCACGTTTATTGGTAGGATTATCTCACCTTTGGCACCTTTGGTGGTTTCAAATGCCATATTGAACCCGTTTAGAAGCAGAGTTGAGGGTACGATCTGATCCTGTAGGCCGAGCTATTCTACTACCTTCAATCGGATAACATACGCTTAATTTTAGTTTTATTCATGAGTACGAATATTACTGGTGCATCGTTATGAGGTTGGATGACCCCTTCTGGATCTTCATCATCGAAGGACAAAGTCCCCACGGGTGCATAATCTTGAGTCCGAGATCGCTTTTCCCTCACAATCGATGTTTTAGTGCGTTTAAGCACTGGTCCCTGAGGGGTATCGATGCCGCCGATGATCATGTAAATGACGTGCTGCGGTTCTTCTTGCTCATTTTGCTTGTTGAAATCCCTATTTTTAAAATGGTTCTTCGCCCTATCACTCAGAAATTCCCGAAGGTGTCCTTTATTAAATAAGCGGGCTATTTCCTCTCTTAGTTACCTGCAATATTCCGTTCTGTGGCCATGGGTACCAAGAAATTCCCACGTTTAATTCAGATTTCTTTGGGCAAGATCGGTCTGCATGGGTCGAGGCCATTTAGTGTCTTTGATGCGTCCAATGGCCGACACGATAGCGGATGCACCAATGCTGAAGTTATATTCTGATAATCGAGGTGCTTCTATAGGATCGGTATATTTCGAAGCCGCCCTTACTCATAAGTCCCCGAGAATTTTTCCCTCGATCAATCCTTCGATTGTTCCGAACTGTATTGCGTGCTGAACTGTTGTTCACCCGATCTGCGATATACGGTTGATATCGGTCTCTGTCCGACCTTTGTTCTCTGTCGATCTCCTTTTGGTTTTTAGTAGCTGTCCTATTCTGATGCACAGGTCCATACGAAGCTCCCAACTGATCATCCTCGACCCTAATTTGCGATTGGTATCGGTTGTGTATATCTGCCCAAGTTATCGCTGGATACTTGATCAAATTTTGTTTCAGCCGATGTGATGCTGTCGAACTTAGCTCGTTCAACCCTTGGGTGAAAGCTTGTACGGCCCAATCGTCTGTGAACGGTGGTAATTCCATGCGTTCCATTTGAAATCGGGATACCAATTCCCTCAGTATTTCATTCCCCCTTTGCTTTACTTTGAAAAGTTCTGATTTCCTTATTACAACCTTTATGGCACCAGCATGTGCCTTTACGAACGAATCTGCTAACATGGCAAAAGAATCGATGGAATTTTGTGGTCAATTGTGATACCAGATCATCGCTCCCTTCGAGAGGGTCTCCCAAACTTTTTCAACAACACGGATTCAATCTCATCGTCCTCCAAATCGTGACCTTTGATGGCACATGTGTAAGATGTGACATGTTCGTTAGGATCGGTCGTACCGTTATATTTGGGAATTTCGGGCATACGAAATATTTTGGGGATTGGTTTCGGTGCCGCACTCGGGGGAAAAGGCTTTTGTATGAATGTTTTCGAATCAAGACCTTTTATCATTGGTGGAGCCCCCGAGATTCGATCGACCCTGGCATTGTACGTTTTCACTCTCCTGTCGTTGGCTTTGACTCGTTTTGTGAGTTCCTCGAGCAATTTAGTAATTTCGGGAGTAGTCTCCGATTCTTGCTAGTCTGATTTCACTATAGGGGGCTCTGTTTTGGGGGTGATTTCTCGAAGTGGATTGGAATCCGGCCTGACTTTGTGCGCGAGTTTGGCTTTGTAACTGATCTATCACTACTTGTTGGGCTTGTAGCATTTCGAAGATCATACGTAAGCTGGCCCCGATTTCCCCCACGTTTTGGGTGTCTTGGGCTACGGATCGAGTACCGCCCTGAATGCTTCTTTCCGGTTCGGAACGCAGACTCGCCTCCAAAACTATTTGTGAATTGACATCCAACGGTATTTCTGCTCGAATTTCGGGTACTTCGATTCGAGCCTCGGTGCCATCATTAATTAGCCTTTCGGCCCCAGGTGTCAAGTTGTTGGTTTCATCTTGAAGGCCGGCTTCGTGGTCGATAGGTAAAGCCATTGATGATTTAAAGTTGCAAGCTGGCGTGTCATTTAGATTTATATCAAACGAACACTGCTACCTTTAGCCCTGCGGTGGGCAACAAACTGTTTACCGAAAAAATCGGATAACATTAGATTTTGCGTATGGTTCTAAGGATATGCGATACAATTCGATATAAATCGTGTAGAGAAATAGAGATACGTATATTCTTGACTGTGAAAATGCAAATAGTGGGCAATAAGAATGAATGAGATAAAGTAAAATATCTTTCAATCTGAGAAGTGATTTTTTGTCTCTGTGTTTTAGCTTACATGGATTCCCCTTTTTATAGAAGAAGATCATTACAAAAAACAATAAAATAAAGCATATAGTGGAAGGCTCATGATGACATGTCTCTTTCTTGATTCCCGCCAAGATTCTCTTTCTTGGTGCGGTCGCAACGGCTCTTGTCTGTAAGCTCGATACTGTCTCGAGCTCGTTACTAGGTTTGGCCCTTTAGTCTTGGCTCGAGTTAGACCTTTGAGATGGGCGTCGCGCATTTCCGACCTCGAAGCAGTGCCTTGCGGATCAATTCGGTCACGGGCTCGATAGGGTTATCGAGCCGACTCCTCGAGCGACCTTCGGTCTCGAGGCTCGTTAGTACTGACTTCGGAGCTCACTCCCAAAATCTAATTCCGACTTTTTAATACTCGATCGAACGTAGAAAGGCCGAAATCTATTTCGACCGTATAGACAGGCGTTAAAGACAAATCCATTGCTTCTGCCGGTAAAGATGGTCAACATGTCAACCATCCAACAAATGTTATAAGCTCTACAAGTAGGATTCTGCATGGCGCTTTTTGAATTATTGTTGGTTAAACTTGTATAAGTAATTCTTTACAAACGCCGTTGAATATAAAAATGCATGGTAAATATAATAAATGCATGGTAAATATAATACTGACATGATGCTAAACTAATCAATAATGCAATTTTATAATTTTGTGACTAATATGACAGGTGATAAAGGAAAATCCATTACTTGTGCCAGTTAAGTGGATGAACATGTCAACCCGACAAACGAAATAAGCTATACGAGTAAGATCTCATATATTAAAATAAAATTTAAAGGCTTTTATATACATGGTTGAAAGTGGGTGTCCATGATTGTTCACTTGTTTCTATACATACATCTGTTCATGTATGTTATAATATTTGCTCTTATCATTTAGATTGTTATTTTTATTATAAAAGAACACAACTACGTAGCATATTGCGGAGGGTGGAAACATACGTAGAATCCAACCAACCAATAATAGATCTTGTATACGGTCGAAATAGATTTTGGCCTTCCTACGTTCGATCGAGTTCGGGTGTTAAAAAGTTTGAATGAGATTTTGGGAGTGAGCTCTGAAGTCGGTACTAACGAGACTCGAGCCCAAAGGTCGCTCGAGGAATCGGCTCGATAAACCTATCGAGCTAGTGATCGATTCGATCCGCAAGGCACTGCTTCGCGGTCAGAAAGGCATGACGCCCACCTCGAAGGTCGAACTCGAGCTAAGACCGAAGGGCCCGACCCAGTAACGAGTTCGAGCCAGTATCGAGCTCACAGACAAGAGCCGTTGCGACCGCACCAAGAGAGAGAATCTTTGCGGGAATCAAGGAAAAGACAAGTCATCATGGGCCTTCCACTATTTGCTTTATTTTATTATCTTTTGTAATGACCCTCTTCTATAAAAGGGGGAATCCTTGTAAGGTAAGGGCAGAGATAAAAAATCACTTCTCAGATTGAAAGATATCCTTTTGTGTTTGCTTTACATTATTTCATTCATTCTTATTGCCCACTATTTGTATTTTCACAGTCAAGAATATACATATCTCTATTTCTCTACACGATTTATAACGAATTGTATTGCATAACCTTAGAACCATAAAAATCTAATGTTATCTGATGTTTCCGGTAAACAGTTTGGCACCCATCATGGGGCAAAGGGTAACAGTGATCGTTTGATATAAATCTAAAGTGCACGCCAGTTTGCAACTTCAAATCAGCAATGGCTTCACCTATCGACCACGAAGCCGGCCTTCAAGGTGAAACCAACAACTTGGCACCTAGAGCTGAAAGGCCAATTAACAATGGCACCGAGGCGCGAATCGAAATACCCGAAACGTGAGCCGCGATACCATTGGATGTCAATTCACAAATAGCTTTGGAGGTGAATCAGCATTCCGAACCGTAAAGAAGCATTCAGGGCGGTACTTGATCCGTAGCTCGAGACACCCAAAACGCAGGGGAAATCGGGGCCAGCCTACATATGATCTTCGAGATGCTACAAGTCCAACAAGTAGTGATAGCTCAGTTACAGAGCTAAACTCGCGCACAAAGCAATCCGGATTCCAATCCACTTCGAGAAATGACCCCCAGAACAGAGCCTGCCATAGTGAAATCAAACGAGCAAGAATCGGGGACTACTCCCGGAATTACTAAATTGCTCGAAGAACTCACAAAACAAGTCGAAGCCAACAACAAGAGAGTGGAAACATACAATGCCAGGGTCAATCAAATCCCGGGGGGGCCCACCAATGATAAAAGGGCTTGATTCTAAAAAATTCATACAAAAGTCTTTTCCCTGGAGTGCGGCACTGAAACCAATCCCCAAAAACTTTCGTATGCCCGAAATTCCCAAATATAATGGTACGACCGATCCTAATGAACATGTCACATCTTACACATGTGCCATCAAAGGTAACGATTTGGAGGACGGTGAGATTGAATCCGTGTTGTTAAACAAGTTAAGAGAGACCCTCGAAGGGAGCGATGTCTGGTATCACAATTTACCACCAAATTCCATCGATTCTTTACTATGTTAGCAGATTCGTTCGTAAACACACATGTTGGTGCCATAAAGGTTGCAACAAGCAAATCAGACCTCTTCAAAGTAAAGCAAAGGGGGGAATGAAATGCTGAGGGAATTCCTATCCCGATTTCTAATGGAACGCATGGAATTACCAACGGTCACAGACGATTGGACCATAAAAGCTTTCACCCAAGGGTTGAACGAGCTATGTTTGACAGCATCACATCGGTTGAAATAAAATTTAATCGAGTATCCAACGACAACTTGGGCAGATGTACACAACCGATACGAATCAAAAATTAGGGTCGAGGATGATCAGTTGGGAGCTCCGTATGGACCCGTGCATTAGAACTAGACAGCCACTAAAAACCAAAAGGAGATCGACAGAGAACAAAGGTCGGACAGAGACCGATATCGACCGTACGTCGTAGATCGGATGAACAACGGTTCAGCACACAATACAGTTCGGAACAATCGAAGGATCGATTGAGGGCAAAACTCTTGAGGACTTATGAGCAAGAGCAGATTGGATAAATATGTCGATCCTATAGAAGCACCTCGATTATCAGAATATAACTTCAGTGTTGGTGCATCCGCTATCGTGTCGGCTATCGGACGCATCAAAGACACTAAATGGCCTCGACCCATGCAGACCGTTCCTGCCCAAAGAAATCCCAATCAAACATGTGAATATCATGGTACCCATGGCCACATAACGGAAGATTGCAGGCAACTAAGAGAGGAAATAGCCCGCTTATTTAACAAAGGGCACCTTCGGGAATTTCTGAGTGATAGGGCGAAGAACCATTTCAAAAATAGGGATTTCAGCAAGCAAAACAAGCAAGAAGAACCGCAACATGTCATTCACATGATCATCGGTGGCATCGATACCCCTCAGGGACCAGTGCTTAAACGCACTAAAACATCGATTGTGAGGGAAAAGCGATCTCGGACTCAAGATTACGCACCCATGGGGACTTTGTCCTTCGATGATGAAGATGCAGAAGGGGTCATCCAACCTCATAAAGATGCACTGGTAATATCCATACTAATGAATAAAACTAAAATTAAGCGTGTGTTAATCGATCCAGGTAGCTCGGCCAACATTATCCGATTGAAGGTAGTAGAACAACTCGGCCTACAGGATCAGATGGTACCCGCAACTCTAGTTCTAAACGGGTTCAAAGGAGAGATAATCCTACCAATAAATGTGGTCAGAACCATCCAGGAAACAAAGTTTCACGTGATTGTAGGCGATATGAGATACAACGCCCTCCTCGGGAGGCCATGGATCCACAACATGAGAGCTGTACCTTCGAACCTACACCAGACCCTCAAATTCCCTACACTGAGAGGCGTCAAAACGGTGTATGGAGAACAACCAGCCGCAAAGGAAATGTTCAACGTCGAGGAAGCTAAACCAACGTCCACACCTTCACCAATAGAAGGATCAAGCTCAGAAGGAGAACGGGACACCAAATAGCAATCACAGACATCAACTTCGACCCAGCCAGATAACAAAAACATCGAAGAGGATGATGATCAAAGGGTCCCTCGGTCTTTCATGATTCCCGATGACTACGACGCCACCAAATCAAAAATCGAGGAACTAGAGCAAGTCACATTAATCGAGCATTGGCCCGAGCGAAAGGTATACTTGGGAACAGGGTTGAGCCCCGAACTCAGGAAGAAACTCGTTCAATTTCTTATCGATAACATAGATTATTTTGCTTGGTCCCATTTAGATATAACAGGGATCAATCCGAACATAAAGACGCATCGGCTAAGTTTGGACCCCAGGTTCAGACCGGTGAAGCAAAAGAGAAGACCCCAGTCCGAGGGAAAGCACGCATTCATAAAGGACGACGTAACAAAGATTCTCAAAGTAGGGTCCAT